>PVIJ01007082.1:0-85810 GCA_004024925.1 Scalopus aquaticus | reverse complement strand
CCGCCCCCACCCGCTGATTGTCTCTCTCCTATTTGGTTTCCTTATAGTCCTGTTATAAGTGAAACCATTCGATATTTTTCTCTTTCTTTCTGGCTTATTTCACTGAGTATGATCCCCTCTAATTCCATCCATGTTGCTGCAAATTGCATGTGTTTATCTTCTTTGAAGGCTGAATAGTATTCCATTGTGTATATGTACCACATCTTCTTGATCCAATCATCTATTTTTGGACATCTGGGTTGCTTCCATACCTTTGCTATTGTGAACAGTGCCACAATGAACATATGGGTGCATGTATCCTTTTGTATTAGTGTTTTTGTGTCTTTTGGGTAAATTCCCAAAAGTGGTATTGCTGGGTCGTATGGAAGCTCCATGTTGAGCAGTTTGACTTTTAAACTATTTTTTTTTAATATGGTGCACAGAAAGTGTTATATGACCTTGTCCTTTTATTCTGAGTCCACTCTGGCAAAAGGAAATGTATCATATGAAAGAAAGGCCATTCATTTCAAGACAAAAACATCATTCTGATGTTTGGGTCAGTCATTCAATGCACTAGTGATTATATAATTAAGTAATTTAATTTGCCACCGAAATGACTACTTTTGTTTTCTTGTTGCCATGAATCCAGGCTAAATCTCATATTGCAACATCATAGTCCTCTAGGTACAAAGGAGAATTGCTTCTCTATTTGACCCTTGGGGTTAAGCATCAGAATATGATTCCACCTCAAATGGCTAGTTGAATTTAGATCCTGGTTATTTCTTTCTTCTCCACTGACTGGCTCAGAAATGGGCAGGCCAACCACACTTGAGCTGGTGGAGTATTCAGAATAGCTCAGTGCTTCTGGGAAAAAAAGCAATGTTTCTCCCTCTTCTGATAATCTGGTGAACACTCCTTATTGTCACTTCATGGTTATGAACAGCAAGTCGTCCTCACTCAGCTACTTTCAAGACAAGAAGAAAGGTTTAGAGGTCAAAGGGTTTTTCACAAGTCTCTAAATTTTTAACCAGGAAGAAAATCTTTTCTAAGACCTCTTCCCCTTAAAGATTTTCCCTTTTACATCTTTCCAGCCAGAAGTCAGTCACGTACCAAACCCTAAACCAAGTAGTTGCAAAAAGGAACTGAATTACCATGACAGCTAAGACTTAGGAGATTCATTCCCTGGAGATCATTATCTACCTTGAGATTTGAGGCTCTGAATGAAATCAGGATTCTGTTGGTTTGCAAGGAGAAAATAGCTGTTGGAAAAGAGCCTCACATGATGCTTCCCTGATCTCATTCTACTGGCAAACTGGACCATCAGAACTTATTCATCAGAACAAGCTAAATGATCTTTGTGGTGTTAGCTCACTGGGAAGACTTGGGAAAAGAAGTCCGAATGTGCTTTCTTCATACTGGGTGAAGATTTTAAAACCTGAGAAAGTAAAAGCAAAGACCTGGAAGTTGTAAACCTTAATTAACATCAGTGGAAGAAGTTTTAACTAGAGGCTTTTGAGGCCAACTTCCTACTAGAGTGAGATGAATACTGTACAAACCTCTAAATGTTCAGGTACATGAATCAATTAGAGAAATGGCCAAGACATCTCAGATTTTGTTTTAATTCTCTGCACATAACAGATCATAAGAGCCGTTCGAAGTGGCTCTATTGTGTCCATCCATGTTAAAATATAGAGTGTAAAGACCAAATTAATTATGTGCTCGTTTGACATACATTTGAGAATCTTTCCATTAAGTCACTTTGTTATTCAAAATGAAATACCATAAATTAGCAGTAACTCAATTGCATGGTGAAAATCTTGCTAAGATTTATTACACAACCTAGCCTGCCTGCCTGCCTTCCTTCCCTCTTTTCCTTCCTTCCTTCTTTTCTCTCTCTCTCTCTTTTTTTTTTTTTTTTTGGCTGATCAAACTGATTTCATTAAAACTGAATACCAAATACAAAATACTAAATTAAAGTGATAGGTGCACCCACGGGTTAATTGGAGCATTAACAGCATTATACACAATAGTCAAGAGCTGAAAAGAATCAAGTACCTAACAAATTAAGTTGTGGTATACACACAGTGGAATACTACTCAGCTATGAAAAAGAACGAAATCATGTTATTTTAAATAACATTGATGGACCTACAGAAATATTATATTTAGTGAAACAAGTTAAACAGCAGAAGAGATGTGTGATGACACTGACATGTGTAAACCAAATAAACAAACGAAGTAAATAAAATAAAAATAACTTTTGGGCTATTAAAAAAATGCCTAAATTCCAATTTGATTAATCTTCCACAGAAGTGTTTAAATTATCAGCTAACTTTTCCAGTCTAAATCTATCTAGTAGTCAATCATGCATTGTCAAAAACTCAGAGAAGTTGCTATTTGATAAACTATTAGCATAACTCATTTAATGTTTGAACTTGCCTGGGACTGAGATGTTCATGCTTCCAGATATTATATAGTGATAATGTCCAAAAGAGATAGGTCATTAACTCTAGGTTCACTGTGCTAGATATTTTCTATACACATTCTCATTTAATTCTCACCACTCTCGGAAATAGTCATTATTTTCAATTTTTTTCATATGAACTAACCTCTTAGGAAGATTAAATAGATAGTCCATGGCTACCCAAATAATATTCTTTTATTATCAAGTATTTTAAGTCATTACTATAAAATTCTTAGTTTGAACCAGAATTGTATATTCCCTGAAGTCCACAAAGATTGGAGTTGAAATTCACTTAATTTTTTTTAGACTTTTCCAATTCTTTGGTTAAAACAAGAAACATAGAGTCTGATTAAGAAAAACTGAAACACATTGAAAGAGAATGGAGCAGCTCACAAAATCAAGGGTGAGCAACTGGATATTTGGAAGACTAAGAAGTACAAAAATTCCCAGCATCTAGGTAGCAAGAACTAATGGACCAGTTTCTTTAGGAAAATACTATAGAGATGCTCCATTCTGGTATCTTCTTGTTGGCCATGGATCACAATTTGAATTTCTGAGAGGCTGAATCTGATTGGTCTCACTTGGGTCACATGTTTTACAATTTCTAAGAGTGCAGGCAGGGATTTTTATTATTGGCATAAAGAGGGAAGGCCTAGTTCCCTAGGGGAAAATGAAGATGCTATCTCCAGAAGATGGTTGAGGGAGTCCTAGGCTTGTTAAAATATGTGATGTCAACAACAATATGTGATAGATAGGATTCAAACCTCAAACCACTACAAATCCTTTGCTTTTAATAATTTTCCTATGCATATTTTTTAAAGATTTATTTATTTATTCATACATGCTGGGGTACAGGCCAGAGGTGTGGGGCAGTGAGAGGGTTCACCAGAGACAGAGTGGGGAGCAGAACAGGCAGATCGACAGAAATACACTGCTGAGGGAGCAGCAGGAGAGGCAGGAGAGGTCTGCTGCGCCATGTGGGAATCTCCCCGGCTGGGTGTCGAACTCGCGTTGCCGCTGCCAACAGCTCCACAGCACAGCGATTAACCAGTGCGCCACCGGGGAGGCCCTTCCTATGTATATTTTTAATCATGCATAAGTAAAATAACCCGATGGAGCAAAATGAGAAAAATACATGGTAGTACCACACAGGCATGGTATGCCTATGTACAAATCCAATGATCATACCAGCCTTTTAGAAAGATCTTCAGAGAGTCCAGTGGCAGGTCTTGCTGATGGATGTGCTGTCTTGTCTGCTGGGTTCCATTGCACCAGGGTCTGCTTGCTAGGAAGCTTGATTTACAATCAGACTGGTCCAGTCCACCAACTCTGGGATCACCAAATTGTCTCAATTCTCAGTTCAGTTGCAGAAATACACACTTCCTACTTCCAGTGGGCTGAGGTCAGAACATTAACATAATTGCTACTATTAGTATCATCCATCAGTTTTGTTCAAGGTTTACTGTTTCAGTAAAAGCTCTGGGAAACAAAATTCCAACTTATATTTTAAAATACCTAAATTTCTTTTTGAAGTGCAGAATTATTTTTTCATGAAATTTCCATGATTTCTATGAACATGTAAAGAGACAGCATAGGTTATAAAGTATTTCTTTTTAAGTTAAAGATGTGTTATAAGTTGTAAAGTAGCTACCTGGAAGTTCTTTTGATGTTTTAAAATGTTCTCCATTCAATATCTTTGTCCTTTGAAGCTGTAAAATGTATTATTTTAGAAATGCCTGAAGGTTTCATTTGAAACTATGAATCAAGGCTTTATTCCTTTCTTCTTAAAATATATGTAGTTTAGTTTAGTCTAGCTTGGTCTTGGTGTGAAAAAAATCAAATAAATAAGTTGGAGGAGGAGAGGAGACTGAAAGAATTATTCTTCAGGACCCTTTATGGAGTCTATTATACATAGATGGGGTGTGTGTCTACACACACAGTTTAACTGATAGCAAAGATAATTATCACTAAAAATAAATGCAAGTTTGTGAAGGAAATAAAAGGATAAAATGGAAAAAAGGAAACATGCCATTGCTCCAACAGAATGGACTCTGGCTGTGTTATATCAAAGCATTTAATTTTCTGTTTTTAAAAGGGCTTCTGAAAGCTGAGTAGGCTTAATGGAGCAGGATGTGAGAATAGATACAGAGAATAGACCCAGAAAGCAGGAGTTGCAGTCTCCACTCTACCATTAAATAGCTATGAGATCAAAACCAAATACCTTGCTACTTCTATGGATCTCAGTTTCTTTGGATGTAAAATGGAAATAATCAAACCACTTAACTAGAATAATTTTGTGTGTGAAATAACTTCCAAGGTACCTAGAGTGATGCCTATATATGCGTAGGATATTAAAGAACCATGAAAATTGTGTTGTAGAAACACAAATATTTTGCACTGTGAATATTTTTATAAAATAATATATAAAATTATTCCATATATGCACAGTGAAAAGGGGTTATTGCTGAGTGGTAGGGCTATCTTTCTTTTATAGAATTTTATGGGATTACATTGCTTTTCTGTGTTCTTCATATTTTCAAAATTTAACAAATGAGCCTAACTGATTTTATAACCAGGGGGAAAAAAATCACTACAAATACAGTCATTTTTTTACTTCACTAAGTAAGAGATGAAATCAAGCAGAAAAGTGTCCTTCCATTTTGATGGGAAAGGAAAATAAATGTGGTATTCAAGGTCAAGTGCGAGTTTAGAGCTCTTCACTGAAAAACAATAGTTGTGTGACCTTATGTAAGCAACTTAACATCCCTGACCTTTAGTTTTATAAATGGAGACTGGCTGATGTCTGTTGTGGAGAATAGATGAAGTATGTAAAGAGTTAAGCACACAGTATGTATTCAATGAGATCTTTTACAAAGTGGTGAATTTATCATCTTCATTACTCATTCAATGAAATGAAAGAATACTTTGACATCATATCCTGCCATAAATTGGAATTTAAGTAAGTTCATGAATGTTATAAATAACTCAATAATCCTTTCTTCTTTTATTAGTGTTTGAGTCCAAAGGACATGGTGGAATCGATTTTTTAAGAAGAACATTTAACTCTACCTGTTCTTTATTATAACTACTATTTCTGTAATTAAAAAAAAAAGATGAGTACACCGAGACTCATTTATTTAAAAAAAGAATAATTATAAGTTAGATGGAGAAAGACAAATACTGTATGATTTCACTTACATGTGGGATCTAAAAACCAAAATAAATGAATAAACAGAATAAAAGAACAAAACTCATAGATACAGAGAACAGAATGGTGGTTGCTAAAGGGAAGGGGGAGTAGAGTTGGGGTGGGTGAAATGGACAAAGGGGTCAAGAAGTACAAACCCCCAATTCTAAAATAAGGACCCATGGGATGGAACACCCAGCATGGGAAATACAGTCATCAATATTGCAGCGTCTATCTGCAAGTCGCCAAGTAAATAAAACTGAAAAATTCTCATCACAAGAAAAGAAATATTTTGTGACTTTGCATGGTGATGAATGTGAATTACATTTATTGTGGTGATGATTTCAAATTATATACAAATATCACATCATTATGCTTATAAACCTGAAAGTAGTATCATGCTACACATCAATTACACCTGAAAAAAAGGTTTCTAAAAAAAAAAATGGGGGAAAACGGATTTAGTTTTATTTTTAAAAAGACAGTAAAAATTAGTAATAAGATTATTTCATGTAGGGCTCCATGCCATCCACTAGATATGCCAGGTATTCTTTCATTGTTTTCCAGCTCTATGCCTTCTTAGTCTCATGGTCAAATGACATCTAAATAAATAGAAGGGGAAAATAAGTCAAGAGTTACTATTGCCACCTGTTCTCAAACCGTGTGTATTGTTCTCAAAAACACACATTTTAATATTAGCTGAAACCTCTTGGTATCTGACTCAGCAGACTGGAATAGCACCTGTGATTTTAGGAGCTCCAGCTGATGGCAAGGCTATGGGTCCATGGCTCACTCCTTGGATAAATGACTGTAAAATGGCTCTGGACATTGTGGTATCTGGTCTGAATGCTCTAAAAATACAGGGGATGGTAACAGAGGAAAATGGAAATCATTCATGATTTTTAGACCTTCGCAATATGACTTATAATGTTCCAAGTTTCTGCTCATTTTTTTTTACTACTGACTCTCTTTAAAGTCCACCTCCTCTAGTAAGTTGATACTTAGAAAGTTCACCTCCAAAGCTATGTCTTCTGGAACACGACCCTCCAGCATGGGATACATTGCTCCCTACAAACCCCTGCAGGCTGAAGAGGACTTGTCTACTGCCATGACTCCTCACCCCGTCCTCGTTTGACTCACCTGTTCCGTGCAGCAAAGAGATTCAGGAAGGTCACACTAGTAAGATGGTCAGCTGGGGGTAGCAGCCCTGTCAGCTTATGACTCATCTGAGCAGGGAAGCACTTAGCAACCCTCCCACGTAGGAATGTGGCCCAGGGCTGTTAGAATCCCAAATGTCAAAAATCCAGATTTTTACATGAAATCTCTCATACAGACAATCTAATTTTTGGTGATTGTTGTTTCAACACAGTGAGAGCCAAACCAAACAAATCTATGGGTCAGCTGCAGCTGCCTGGGGGAAGACAGGGAGGAATACAATGTCTCACCATTTTTTGCATTTGATTTAAAGTGACTCTGCTGCTGAAATATTTTTCACTTCTAGTCAGTTGAAATCAATCAGAGTCAAGTGTAAAGGTTACCCAGAAGAGCTGTTGCTCCCCAACAGCTCGATTCTTGCGCTGAGATGTGGGCAATAATGATGAGTATTACTCAAGATACTCTTAGCCCCCATATTTTTAGACTTACAGACATGGTCAAAAATACCCAGAAATATCTGGAAAGTCTGGTTCCTATATCTGCACCAACTGGTAAAGTTTTGTTTTTCCTGGCCTACTTTTCAGAAAATAGCTACCCTGTAATGTGAGGGCCTGACAAACACATTCAGGAAGGTTGGGCAGGCACATCTGTGCTGACCAAAGTTACACTATGGGCAACCAGCATCCGATTCCACTTCTGGCCATGCAGTGACTTCCCAGTCTGGCAGGTGATATAAAAGGATCTAGATATTTGAGCTTGGAAGACCAAAAAGAAATCTGCGAAAGCTGCCCAGGTGAAACAGCACAAGGGAAGGACAAAATGACTGGGTATGTCAAGAATATGTTCCATATCATATCTAACCAACAACAGTTTCCAGCAAATCAAATAGGGAAATATTGTACAGAGGTGCCAAAAGCACTATTTTTATTGCTTCTATTTTTGTGTTTTTCCTCCATTTGTATCTCTCTTTTTCAGATAGGAAAATAAGAGATCTGACGTGATGGCTTCATGTCTTATACAACTTGGAATTCTCCTTGCAATTTAACTGAACTTCAGTGAATATTTGTCAGTTGAACAAACAAGTTCATCAATATAAATCACAGAGGCTAGAACAATATCCTTTTTCACTTTGTCTTATATACTAGGCAACAGATGTACACATAGCCATGAATAAATAACAATGAAAAATCAAAATATTTACAAGCCTCTACAGATTACTAAAGGCTAATATAAAATTTCCATGTATTGTACTATCATATATACTGTGTATATACATATATATGTATGTATATGCACACACGCATGCTATAGTATGTGTACAGTGTATTTCCATATACTACAAAGGTATTATTACGTAGTATTATAAGAACAGGTAAAAGGAAGATTTGTTCTATTTTGGATATCAGTGAAAAATTCCTTGGAGAATGGGTAAAGGGTATAGAGGGCAGTTAACTAGGAAAGAAGGGTTAGAAAGAACATTGTAAGCTAGCCATTCACATTTCTTTATAAATAAAGTTTGATTGGATCACGGCCACACAGCTTGTTTACCTATTGTCTATGCTGCTTTTGTGTTATGATTGCAGACTCAAGTAGATGGGACAGAAACCATATGGTTTGCAAAGTCTGAATATTTATTATCTGGACCTTTACAGAAAATGTTTTATTGAGCTCTGTTCTAGGCATAGGAATAAGACATGCAAAAGTCCTGTGACCAGAGAGAGGACAAGAGTTAAGAATGACTAAGAAAAGAGGAGTGTCTCTGCCCCTCTTTTCTCAAGTCAGATCAGTTAAACTCTCTCTCAGCAGAAACACTGAAGTTGTGGGGCAAGACACTTATATCAAAAAGTAGAGTCTTTTCTGAGTACAACAGTAGCTCCAGGCTTAAGCCTTGATTGACTACTTTGAAAAGTGATCAATAACCCTGCTAATTTTAAAAAGCAAACATTCACAGTAGCGCTGCTCCTTTATAACATGACTCATTGATACCTGCATTCTGCTCTATTGAACCCAAACAAATGCATGCATATATATAACTTTATAATATTGTTGGCTTTAAATAGCATTTTTCAAACTGCAGGTCACCACCCATCAAGCGGTCTTAAATCAACTTCATGAGTTACAGTCATCATTGAAAAAAAGAGAGAGAATAGTTTTATTTTAAATATCAGAGCACATTACACATTGTAAAAAAAACTATATAATTTAGTGAAATTTTTCATAAGATACACATACTAATCTAAAATGAGAAACACGTAGTTCTTATTGTGGGTCATGGTCATAAAAGTTTAAAAAAGACTGGGTCATAGAAATATTGATACTCCTATTTCTAAATACCAGTCTTAAAGTGGCATTTCCAGGTAGTTTTTTAATCAGTAGATAATCATTGCCACAATTGATCCACTCCAATTTTTGTGTTTGTTAGAATCCGTGTTGTGTTTTTGAAGAATGCTTAGAAACATTCCACTTGGTATTTACTCAGAATATAAAAGAAACATATTACCTATTCATTGCATAATCAAGAACTACATTTCATTGAAGCCAACTTCCAAATTCAAAAAAACAAACAAAAAAAAAATAAGCTCAAAAGAAAAAGAAAATCAATTGGGAGAAGAAATCAAAGTGTGCAGTGTGCAGTGTGCAGTGCACCCAGAATACTGACAGACCTAGCATAGTTCTAGACCTAATAGTCTCCAAATAGTTGGGGAACAAAACAAACACATATTCAGCTGACAATTTTGTTCCTGCACTTCAGAGTTTCCTTATCTAAGTGACTCTTTAAAACACACACAAATACACAGAGCCTACAGGAACCCATAAATGATTAAAGCTAGACAACCAGAGACTTGATTTTGCCAGTCCTTGGAATTCAATTCATTCTCAGCCCACCAAAATCACAAATTTATCAAAGCATTGGTTTGTTTGTTTTTTTTTTTGTTTGTTCACAAATTAGAATGAATACTGTTCTTGCTATTATTTCATAATTGTTCCATCGTCACAAAGTAAGAAAGTGTGGACTGTGCTGCTAGAAGCATCCATTTTGTTAAGGCATGGCTGAGATGAGCCTGCTACGTAGTTTTCTAATATGTAGCCACAGGCAGAGTTTTGAGCTGGAAGAGATCTGTAAGTCATGTAGTTTGTTGAACTCTCTACCTTAGTGGTGAGAAAAATAATGTGCGTAAGTGACCCATTGGGATTCAACCTAGATTTTTTGTTCACTGATCAAGTATTCTCTGCTGCTTCTCTAAGGAGACACCCATGTTTGTATGATGTTATGCCCATGTTCTAAAGAATCTGAAATTCTAATTTTCTGAGAAATAGAAGGGACAAAATCTAAGCAGCTGGAACTCTACATTCTGCCAGATTTGCTGTTTCTAGGTGTGGGTTGAACAGCCATCTTTGTCCTTCATACAGTACACTCTGTTCCACAGACAACACTGAAGGCAATGAGGCCAGTGAACTAAACAGATGGTCTCTGATACACCTCACTTCCAACATTCATCCAAGGGCATTCTGAATCTCCACGCCTGTATTTCAAAGAAAAGCTGCCCTTGCATTGCATATACTGTGTGACCCACTACAGATAATCTCCTTCCTTTACTCATGAAACATTTATTATATAGTGAGTACATGCTATGTTCCAGGCAGAGTGCTAGACCCTTTAGAAAGAACAGTCACAGTGAAGTACAGCATAGAAGATTCAAAATCGACACCCCAAAGTAGATACATAAATTTAAAATTAATTATATGAAATATAATTAATCATATTTTACATATCTATGATAAAATTTTTGCATCGATATACATGGTCTTAAAGTTGAATTTAAAGACTTCATATCCACACAAAAAATGATTGGCAACCAATTGAATTTTCACCAGTCACTCCAGGTTTTCTAGTCACAAATATATCACTGGAATCAAATTTAAAGTATTTAAAAACCTGTTTGTTGCCCTAGTTTTACTATTTACTATTTGATTGACTTTGACCAAGTTCTTCAATCTCTCTGACACTTGAGTGCAGAGGGGTTAAAAAGCAAATTACTTCATTTCTCTCTGTTTCGCTCTCTCTGCTTATAAAGTCAGAGTAACAGAATCTGTGTCATACAAATGCTGTAAAAATTGAATGAGATAATGACACATTTAATTGTAAACACATTTTATTCTACAGAAGTGTTACATGAATTATAAAATGTCAGATAAAAGTAAAATACTCACTGCTGAAGTTAAGCTCAGTCAAAAGGAAAGTACTGAGACCATAATCATTTCAATGTGCTCTATATCCAGGTTGTGCCTTCACATCTCAAGCTTTTGTGTTCGCACTACTTTGGCTGTTCAAATAAATGACTATGCCTTGGCTGTAATATCAAACAGCTCTCCTGCTCAATGTGTCTTCTTTTTTGTAACTTCTCCCCTCATCTTCTCTTCATATTTCATCATAAATCACTTTTCAAAACATAATTATTTTAAGGCCAGTTAGTCCTGGGTCTAAATAGAAAAAGAGGGTGAAGGGGCACCAAGGTTTTGCATCTTAGTCAACGTTTATCCTTATTTTTACAGAACGCATCTCCATGAGGGGGAGGGGCATCGCAACACAGTGAACGGGTGCCAAAAAATAATTACATTACTTTTCTTTAAATCAGTAAAGAACAATTTTTCCTATCCTTCAAATGTCTCATCCTAAAAATGAGTTAGAGCAGCACTGAAAACAATTTGGAAACTGAAGGTATAATTCCCTACCAGAATTTGAAATTGCAAACAAAGATTCAATATTGTTTTCTTTGGGCTTGAATCTACCACTATTTATGAGTGCTGAAGAATTCGTGCTTCAGTGCCATTGACATTAAATGTTAGGATATCTCTTTTATTTTTTTCAAATGACTCAATTCAAGTAAAACAATCTATTGACTATTCTATTGTACTCTTTCAAATGATCATTTTAAAAAGTTTTTGGTTGGAATTCACTCAGCTTCTGCTTATAAAACAGTTCGTATTTGAAAACAAAACTTTTTATCTCATTTGGTGGGAGAAAACAAACATGATCAAAATATTAGCTTTCACCAAATCCAAACTCGTTCCATCAGTAATAAGCAAGGACATGAATAAGCACAGGTATTTAGCTTAAAACTATGTAAAGAAAAGAACTACCCATGCTTTAAATTATCAGTCTTAAAATTTGTGAAATACAAAGAGATAGAGGAAGATGTACAGTCTTGTTGCAAAATTTCAGCTACAGTAATCCTAATATGAATTTCTGTGTATTTTGCATATTTTAGAAGACAATTTCCTCGGCTTTCACATTTTCTAGTGAAAAGTGCTGTTCTGACTTAGCTGTCCGGTGATCATCTGCATCTGTTGTGTAATATTGATGAATTTGAGTTTAGAATTTAGCAGTCTACCTCTCTATGAATAATAAGGCACATATAAATGATTAAAACAAGGCAACCAGAAACCTGATCTTGCCAGTCCTCCCTGGGATCAAATTCATTTATCAGCCCACCAGGGTCACTGACCTCCATTACCTGGGGCCGAGCTTACTAAAATGATTAATTGATTCATTCTCAATTTCTTTCATTTAATTGGAAAGAGGGTAAAGAAAAGATATTTTCAGTGAATAGACCTGTAAACTATTATATTTAACTAGCTACAGCCTTTAAAACACACATTAATGATAAGTACCAATATATGTCGAGTATATAAGTAAAAATGAACAAAGAAATCACAGTTATCCCAAATTTAATTCTCTCTCTACAATTCTCCATATTGTTCTAACTTCAAAAGTGTATAGCTATATGAATTGAATGAATATACTGGCAAATCTAGTTGGATTTCTATGGGGGAAAAATATAATGAATTTTTTTAAATGTTTACTCAAAACTTCACTGCAAAAGTTACCAATTAGAAGTTTCCTGAAAATAATATTACCTTTTTCAGGTAATGATAAACACAGATAAAATGATAAAGATACCTGTATGTATTTCTCTTTCTCATTGTGGTGACCAAATAATCAAAGAATCAATTCATTGTAAGCATATGAACAGTACCATACAATATTGTTAAAGTGATTTAAATGGATCTCATTAACAGTTATTTGGGGGATGGGAGCCTTGATTTGTAGTGTGTGCTAATTTTAGGACTCCTGGGGCACCCAGACCTCTTCAGAAATGGTGATTTTGATGAAAATTTCTAATAGTTTCAACGCTTCTGCCATTTTTCCGTGGGACTAAAAAATAGAGACCTAGAGCAGAAAGCTCTTTTGTTTTTATGTTTAGCTGAGCACCTTCCTCAGATATCAATAGTACAAAGATAAGCCTGGAATTTGGGGGGAGTAAAGATGCAAAATCTTCTCTCACACACAAAGTGATGGGATTAGGAGAGTACAGGATTGCAGTTCAGGAGAAAACAAGATTATAATAAGCCCTAGGGAACAGACCCTGGAGGAGGCCCAAACAACAGTTTCCCCAATTTTTGAAAATAGATATATAAAACAGATGTCCTCCACCATCAAACATTATGCTCAAAGGGAGTTTCAAAATCAGTTCTCTTTTTGACATTTGGGGCTTTCCTATTCATGGTGAAAACTTGCATTGGTTATTACCACGTTATATGCTTAAATTGTTTTATTGGATTAAGTTTTATTACAGATTTTTTTTATTTTACTGAGAACCCGCAACACACAAAAATCATATTTCATATTATAAATTCATGTATGATCTAGTTTTATTCTCAGCGAACAGTTGTCCTGAGTATTAACTTTAGTTGTGATGGGAGAACATAAAACATGTGCTAAGTGTTGCGTTAAAAACAGTAGTTCATATTTTTGTTGGAGCCTGTGCTTGATAAAGACGTAAAGACACGTGCATGAAAAATACCAAATTTGGGTATCAGTGTCAATAACGAGCTACAAAGTTCTACAATCTAGTTCCTTGTGTTCGTTTCCTCATTTCTAATATTAGGAAATTTCACCACAAATAGAAACAGTTACTAAAAATGTTTGAAATTTCTTCTATTAATTTAAATGGTAACAGTAAAATATTCCTATAAGGTCTTCATAATTGCTTATAAACTTTATTTTGTTTCCAAATATTATTTCATTTCGACTTTTGACTATACCAGAAAGCTTATATATTACTGATAATAATTGAACTAGACAGAAATAAATTTTTCCACTAGTATAATAAGGTCTTAATAGCTTCTTCTTAACCACTTGATTGAACTGGTATTGATTAGCTCAAAGGTACAGCCTAACATTTTTAAAGATTGCATCATTTGTCAAACTTAATGTATTACCTTGGATACTAGATTATGAAAATAAATTCTTCTAGATTTTATCTTTGCAAAATAAAATTGAATAAGTTTTGGGGCCTCCCTGAAGGCCCAGTAGTTAAGCGCTGCGCTGTGGAGCTGTGGGCAGCAGCAATGTAAGTTCAACGCCCAGCCGGGGAGATTCCCACATGGCATGGCGCGGCAGACCTCTCCTGCCTCGACCCAGTGTATTTCCGTTGATCTGCCTGTTCTGCTCCCCACTCTGTCTCTGATGAACCTCTCTCCGCCCCATGCCTCTGGCCTGTACCCCAGCTTGTATATATAAATAAATAAATCTTTAAAAAAAATTGAATAAGTCTTTTTTTCTATTTTTCTCAGTAAAATCAAAGATGCACAAGTCAAAGAAATGATATTTATTCCATATAGAAACGCAAAACCAATTCAAAGTTTTAAATAAAATGCTTCACAGAAGAAATGGTAAAAATACAAGGGAAAAGAAACTATATCTAAGACTTTGTGTCATTCTTATTAATAGTATTACTATTGCAATACTGTAATTTGTTCTCATTAAAAAAAAAACTGTATTTGTGACTTTGTCTCATGATTATATAGTAGTGGATTATTATTGTTGCTATTGCTAATTTCTGCCATTCCTGTTTACTTAAATTGGAGCAGCCCCCCACCCCTGGGTGCTTAGGGCTGCAGCACCCTCCCAGGCTGGGAGGTAACGCTGCTGTTTCCCCTTCCCCTCCCAGGACATGGGAATAAACAGCCAGCACAGGCCTTAACCCCAGCCCTGACTTGCAGAGGGAATGCTGGCTGCATTGTTCTGGGGGGGTGGGGGGGAGGAGCAGAGTGGCCGTTGGGGGAGGGAGGAAGCCTTTAAAAGCGAGTGAGGTGCATGGGTCCTTCCTTTGTAGTTTTGAGCCTTCACCACACATACCTTCAGGGTTAGCCCCATCCTCCCTTCTCACCTCAGCAGCAGCAGCAGTAGACAGGACTTGGTAAGATTTTGTCCTGAGCTGGTGTAGGCCAGAACACCAGATGCAGCAGAGCTTGCTGTGTGCCCTGTTGCCTCTTACAGCTGAGAGAACTCCTCCCACATCAGCCAGTAACTTGACTCTCTCTCTCCCGTTTGTTAGAATAAATTGCTAAGGCCCTTGTGTTAGCATTTGTGGCAGCAGATGGATGGACCCAGAACCAGTTAGAAAGGTTCTGAGCCAATGACAGATTTTAGATCCTTTGCCCAGATAACGAAACTTACTAAAGAGGTTGTAGTATTGCCTGTCTTGCAATAATGAAAACCAAGGACCCAGGGTCACCAGCCAGCTGCTGGACTTGGGTACCTCACCTCACCTTGCTGGGTCTGAGTTTTCTCCACTGGTGAATAGACCATTGGGGAAGACATTCACTAAGTTTCCTTTCTAAATTCTAAAATTCTTACTTTGAGTCCTGTGAGTCTGAATTCGAGCATTAAAACAGAAGTGGGTGCTTTAAATGACTCAGCAACTTTCATGCAGTTAGAGTGGTGAATGATCCAAGATTAGCAACTTTTTAAAATTTCTGTTTCATGAGATAAAAGGCTCATTGCTTTTTTTATTCAATCAAAATTTGATGAAAATGCAGCATATTAATAAATGTTAACTTATGGGAGCTGTTTGGGAAAACATTTTATATTTTGAAGAAACATCACTGATTCTATCTTAACACCAGAGTAATAGCTCTGTTACCTAGTCATAGATGCTAGAAATTATTATTTTTTTATTAGTTTGACTTTAAAGTAGTATGTTAACTTAAAAACAAGGGGACATGTAACTTTTCAAAATTATCTCAGGAGCACACTGTAAGGAAATGTCTAGACTGTTAATCTAAGCAGCTGTATCTTGTTCAGTGCTTTATTCCTAATCCCAAACATGATGTTAAGCACACAGTAAATCCTCAATAAATAATAAAGAAATATGCTAGGAAAACAAACAAGACATTGAATAGATCTCCCAGGTGAGTTAATCCTTATCCTTTTCCGCCATCTATACCGGTTGCTCTCCAGAGACAGCGGCCACACTATACTCACTGAGTTTCTTGTGTTTGAGAAAATATACTTTCCCCACCATTTCTTTCACCATGTCGCCTCAGACATTGATGCGGAAGACGGTTCTTGACTAAGCATGTCATCCAGTTCTTAATCAGGGTGTCCTTAAAACTCTGTGTAGCCAAGGCATTGTAGTTAAGGCATCTGGAGCTCAGCCTTTTTCTCTCTGCTGAAAGAAGGGTGAGAATGTAAAAATAGGGCTTTGCAGGGTATATTAAAATGCTGGGTAAGTGTAAAATAGTTAGGGAAATGGTTCTCTTCTTCCTTGTGAATTCACATGGATGAATTCCAGGATTTCATAAATTCCAGAGACAACTTTTAATCTTTATATCAGATTAGCAATTAAAAGTATTTTTTTTAAATAAGGTATTTGTTTATTAAGCTAGTATTTTTGCAGCTGTAAATGATCTGGAGTTAAAGATGCTTTTTTTCTGTTTTAAACGTGTTATGTTATTCAAGTCTAGAGAGAAAAACAAAACATGAAACAAAAAGAAGTGTTAACTCATTGATGAGCATCTTTGAAAAATTAATTTCCTAAATTTGGTGTATAATTAATTAAAATAGCATAGTGGTATTATCCTTTGTCAATAATTCCACATTTAGGAATTTGTCCTATAGGAACAAAAAACAATGTACAACTACTTACTGATGTATGTTCAAAAATATACACGCAAAAAGAAATATAGAAAATTTTGGGGAATAATTCAACAATACAGTATTGAATGAATACATTAGAGAATTTTTACGTAGGACATGCTATGCTGCTGTTTAAGTGAATAAGATAGAATAATCTTTAATGAAATCAAAATCGTTAATGTAAATTTTTAAAAGACATTGCAGAAGAGTATAACACAACTCCTTTTTAAAAATAAGTAAATATGCAAGCATACAAGTCCATGTGTAGAAAAAAATAGCAAAACACAATTTCATTTTATATATATTCTTGCATATAATTTTACAGACAAGTACTGTTCTTGTAACTGTTCTTGTAACTTAGAAATCTCACAGTGAAGTGGGTTAATCAAGTTAAAACTATAATTATTGGAAAGGAGGAATAAATGAATTATTCTTTGCAGGTTGTTTTAAATGGAAAAGCCCGATACACAAATTGAAAACTGTTGTTATTAATAAGGGATTTCAACTAGGTGGCTATTCACAAGGTACTTATACCCTTGAAATAGCTTAACAATACTTTAGCCATAACCAGCTATGATGTATAATGAAAAATAAAATGACCAAAATAACATTTCCAACTTCCTTTTTCCACTTCTTTATCTATTACATGCTTCCTCTGCCCTCATTCAAAGTCTCAGCTAATTAGGCATATTTATTTGTTGATATGACCCAAACTCCATTCCCAAAGGTCTGAATCCTCAGAGATCTTGACTTATTCAGATCCTGTAACTTTCCATCAACTTTATTTCTGAAAATGAAAGTACTAAAAGGTATCCCTGACTTCCACATATCAGCCTCCAATTGTTTAGCAGCAATCCAATTTCTTCTTGGTAATTAGGATGAATAATCCCAGTCAGTAGATTCATTCCCCTTAACCAGGTAGCCATCATATCTTCCAATTCAATGGCACTCCTGTTGTTTTCCCGTAGGGTATTCCTCCTTTTGGAAATAAGACGCTCAATACAGATCTCTTGAGTACAGGGACAAGAAACAAAAGTTCTGTAAGAAAACTATAAGCTGAGAAACAGTATCAATAAATGGCACAAGTGTTAAATAAACAAATAAATCAAAATAAATATATAAAATCTAAGTAATGTCCTAGCAGGGGAAAAAAAAAAGTAAATATCACAACCATGAAGTAAGATCAGGATACTATTAAAAAGGTGGGTGGGGGGGAATAAGACATTAAAAATATAATAGAAGAAAAAATCAGTTCAATAGAAAAAGATGAAGAGAAAGCTACAGAATTTGCATAGATAGCAGAACAAAAATAATTTAAAAGGAAAATAAAAAAGATAAGAATATTAGAAAATCAATTCAAAAAATCCACCATCCAATTTATAAGATTCCAAAAAGAGAGAGAAAAGGAAACAAAGGAAAATTTCACAAAAATTTTTAAAACTTTTCCAGAATAAGGAATGTGTTTATAGAACTGAATAGTTCAATTGAAATGACTCATTGAATGCTCATGACGATATATGAAAATAGATGCACGCCAAGCAACCCATTGTCGTTAATTTTCAAACACTTGGAGTTAATAACAACAAAAAAATCCTACAAGTTTCCAGGGGGAAAGAGAAAAGTCACAGAAAAAAGATTGGGTAAAAGGATTGCACTAACCAACACAGAAAGTTATAAGGAGCTGGAGAAACACTTTCAAAATTGTGAAGGGAAATTATTTCAGTTCAAAATCATATACTCAGTCAAACTATCAGTTAAGAATAAGGATAAAGGGCCTCCCTGGTGGCGCAGCGGTTGAGCGCTGCGCTGTGGAGCTGTCCTGCAAGTTCGACCCCCGGCAGGGGAGAATCCCACATGGCGCTGCAGACCTCTCCTGCCTCGCCCACTGCTCCCCTCAGCAGTGTACTTCTGATCTGCCTGTTCTGCTCCCCACTCTGTCTCTGCTGAATCCTCTCGCCGCCCCACGCCTCTGGTCTGTACCCCAGCTTGTATGTATGGATAAATAAATCTTAAAAAAAAAAAAGAAAATGGATAAAACAAAGATATTTTCAGGCTTATAAAGTTTTAAACCTTACTTTTCATATATTTCCTTTTGTGAGTTCCTGGCAGTTGTGTTTCACCAAACCAAAAGGCTAAATGAACAAAAGAAGACATGAGATTCAATCAAAGATAGAAGTGGTAAGAATCATCAGGATTGTGGGGAAGGGAGATCCCAGGATGATTATGTAATAGTAAGTGAAAATGACAAGCAATCTACATCAAAGCAGTTAAGAATTCTCAGATGAGAAACACCCATTAAATTAAAGTGATAGACTACTGACATGTCTGAATAACTTGTGAGATTTTAACAATGAGAGAGAATATGTAGTTGAGTTAATACATAGTTAATACATTAATGCATAATACATGGGACATGGAAAATTAAGCAAATAATACAACCTTTATTAACTAGAAGGAACATAAGGTAATGTAAGAAAGTAAAAGTAGTAACAACCAACAAACCACATAATTTTCAATAGATAAGACTATACATAACACCTTATAAAAGTATTGAGAAGAGAGAACGATAGGGTATTTTAGTACATAAGTAATTTATGATTAATTAAGATTTCTCTGATCTAATTACAAAAGGCAGATAGTAGAGTATGATTTAAAAAGTAAAAAAGTTTCTCTTTCAAAGAGTCAAACTCGTAGACACTAAGTCTGTCATTATAATTCTGGTTCCTGATCAAAATGAGACAGATCACAAATGGAACCCTTAGTAAGTATATTAATCGGGGTTCTAACAGGAAGTAAGTAGCATGCTCCAGGGGGGTTTTAGTGAAGGGCTTATTTATAAGGTATAGACAGTTAGGGGAAAACCACAAAGAAGAGTAAGGTGCCTATGGGCTCGTATTAGTATGTGGTACAATTCATAGGCACAAAAGAACAAGGAAGCTGTACCCAGTCGGAGAGAGTATGAAAATGGTTGACGGAAAATTGATAGAAGCTGTGACCGTTGGCCTTTGGTGGCATTTAGGCAACCAGCCAAGGCAACTCTGCAAGAAGGAAGCAGTGAAATACAGGGGCCCCCTCACTGTGCTCTTTCCCTCTCACCTCCTATACGGGCTCCCCACTTGCCAAACCAACGGGAAACTAGAGTTTCCCACAGAAGTTTGCCTCAGAGGCTAAGAACATAGTGCCAAAATATGAAAGGAGGCTGGTGGGAAGGTAGCCATAGACAATACCAGGCACAGTCAATACATCATTCAATATCAGCTCTTTCATCCTTTTTTATTCTCATTACCACATTAAAAAAAATCTTATCACTAGGGAAAATTGTGCACTTTAGTTTGTTTCAGATATAATGAAGCATAGTAATAATAGTACTACCGCTACTAATAATAACAAAATCAAACTTTCTTAATAAATACTTTAGTGAAGTACTCTTTGGACATATTTCATCCATTTGAACAGAATGAAAAATGTTTACAAATAAATTTACTGCGTGAGATATGACTAGAGCTAGAAAGGATGACAGCATTGAGAAAGACAAAGGACAGATGAAGCTTTTTTAAAACACATCTGGAGGGGCAGAATTAATACCACTGGAGAGGAGTAGTTATTTGATTTGGTTTGGTAACTGGATTGAATGGATACAGGGAAAACCCAGCATACGGGGCAGGTGCAGCTTGTAGCGATACCTGCAATGGGCTAGTCTCACTGCTTCCTGTTCTGAAACACAGTGGAAATCTAGTCCTGGATTTGAAAAGTAGGTTACCATACATATATATCATTCACCAAATAGTTATTGATCAATAGCTATTGATCATATGCTGAGTGCCAAGCTCCATTCAAGGGCTATTTATACCACGATCAATAAGGCTGACATTGTTCCAGTCCTAATGAAAGCTTGTTCAGATAAATTTTGTGCAGAAATCCATTGTATTTGCCTAAAAGAGAGAAGAATAATGATCAAGGCAGAACTGCTCTGGTGTAATTAGGTGTAGTGAGCCTGGAGCCCTCTCCGCTTCCCCAGTCCTTCTGGCTTTTGGTACACAGTACTTAATATGCAACTCTACTGGACAAGCGTCACACAGTATTGTCATGTCAGAATTAAGGGAATCACAATGTCTAGTGAGTTAGTTAGACTCAAATAATTCCCAGAAACATGTTTGCCCATAATTCTCATAAAATTATGGGCAAAATCATAAAATTTTAAGATAAACATTTGTATTATTAAGTCTTAGAATACTCTAGTTTTCCATCCATCCATTCAATGTATGGAGGGCTTTCTGTATGAAAAGCACTGAGAATACAGTGGCGAAAAGAGCAGAGTCCCTGCCCTTTTGCAGTGCCCACTCTTCCCAGGAAGATTAATTTCACAACTCCTAAGCACACAATTATTTCATTGCCATTGCAATGAGTGCTGTGAAGGCAAAGGCAAAGCAGTCAAAGCATTTTGAGTGTGGGTCTGTGAAGACTTAATGGAGGAAGTGACATTCATTCAGATTACTGATCAGTTGGTTAAGAGGAAAACATTAGTCTAGGTTTGGCAAACTGAAACTCAAATTCTCTGGGGTAGGAAGTAGCAGGGAGGCTGGGACTACAAACGAATATATCTGGGGGAAGACTGAAAGAAATATGAAGGCCCAAGGCAGACTGAAGTCTACCAGCCTGCAGGTGCTCACATTCAAATTTTAAAAGCCTGTTTTGTTTAGGTTGGCTAAGCAAGAGAGGTCTGTGCCAAAGACAGCAGAAGCGGTGGCATCCTGCTCGGGGGATCAGAAAGAGAGAACAGCAGGTGCAATGGCCCTGGGGCAGAAGGCACCATCTGTTTTGATGAACTGAAAGAGAGCAACTGTGGTGGAGGGCAGAGGTCTAAGGAGAGTGACTCCAGGGGCAGGAGGGGAGAAGAGTGGTGTCATTCAGAGGTTGGTGAGCAAGTGAGGACTTTGGTCTTTATATCCCAAGTCACCTTGATTGAACGTCACTATGTATGAAGAGATTAAGCAAAGAAGTGAAGTGACTCGATCTGCATTTTTAAAAGCTCACTGGCAATGCAGGAAAGGACTAGGAACCTATCGGTTAGGAGGCTGTTGTAGTAGTTGAGCATTTCTGCTTTATCTTTTCATCAACATTATGTAATTGTCTTTGTCTTCATTCAGTCTTACCTCTTTATTCCTCATTCTGGATGACCATACTGTACACTTTTGTCTGGGTGGGAACTTTGACAAAGAAATTACGGGTGTCTGTGCCCTTGAAGGGAAAGCTCTGAAGTGAAAACTTGGCAGACCGCCACAGAAAATTCTGTTGGCTGATACAGACTCAGGTATCAGCCAAAATGGGTAAGACAATCTCTAATCTCTGTATACTCACATGACTGGAGACAGAGATGCCTATGGCAGGGATGTTAAGCACTGTGGTTCAGGCAATGCTAAAGCAAGAATATACAGCCTAAGTGTACTGAGAGCACTGAAACATGGACCTATCCTGACAGAGATGGAAAATCAGGTGAGGCTTCACTTGCAGATCTAAAAATTGCTGCTGGGTGTATCATTTGGTTTAGTATTTTAAAAAGCAATTTTTAAGAGATTATCTCCTGTAGACTTTTGTCCATCAATATACGTAAATGTGTACAATTATGCCACTTGTATGTATAAATAACTTGCATCATTGGTTTGTCCCCTCTCCTGATGACACTATTCTTGGTTCCTAAAGAACCAGGGAAAAAGGAAGTTCTATAAGTCAGCTTGTTTCCGTGATGTTTCTTTAAAGGTGAAAACAAAGTTTCGGAAAAAATTGAGTAAGCTAGACACATCTGCTTCTCCTTTTAAAAAAATGGAAATAACAAACTCTTGTGACTTTCTTACACAGCTTGACATGATGTATTTGTGGGGTTTTGTTGCTGTACAAGATAAATTGGGTGAACATTCTGATGTAAAATTGACTTGCTTCTTTGCACCTTATTCATCAGTATATTTAAGCTCAAATGAACTTCTTCCCCCCTTTCTCTTTTTAGACTTTGTCATTAATTCATATGACATTAATGCTACAAATAAACATTGATATTTAAAGTGATTTCCTTAGTAAAAATAACCTTCCTTGACGTAGTAATCACTCCTCTTTATGATGTCTCTAAATCTAGATCCAAAACTCTGTAGGCTTATATTAAGGTTTCATTTTACAGCTATTTTGTCCCTGGATAATTGATACAGAATCACACAATGTTGGAAAATCAACTTTCACGCAGAGACCATTGATCTCTGCTTACGATCAAGAGAAAAATTCTATGTTAAAGTCTTCAGAGAGGGGGAGACCTCCATCTTGAGCTGATGGCGTGTATAGTGTTCACGAAAGTATTTGCATCTGAGCTCCCATGGGTAATAGTGAAGTCCAGCTGTGGGCTGAAAGATGAGCCAGAAGTCACCCAGACAAGACTGGTATCATGACTACGGGTTCGTTTTCAGAATGTTGCTCTGATGTCTCAGGCATGAGTCCCAAATCTGCCAAGCAGCTTTTCCCTTCAAGTGACAAAAATAAAAGAAAATAAAATGACAGTTGGCATCAGCCCACTTTTCATCCTGATTTACACAGTCCTTCACAGCTAGAGCATCTACAGTGGGGTACAAAGCAATACTTGTCATCACTTAGAAGAAATCAAATCTCTGATCTTTTCTAAAAAGATGTGTATATCCTTCATAGTAAAAAGAATAAAAAGGATTAAAACCTAATATGGGAGACAAAATATGTCAATTCCTACTAAAATAGGATCCAGATAGTTGATAGAATATAGAGTTAATAATGGTAATAATAGTTAGTGGCTACTGTGTGCAATATGTTAAGACTTCTGACTATATTATTTCATTTCACCATGCAACCCTTGTACTATAAGGGAGCTGCATTTTAAATTAATGTTCAACATGTTTTTGCTTCACCTATACTAAAAGCTCTAAAAGATTAACAATGAGCTATAGGGATTAGTATAATGTCATCATATAGGAAGCATTCAATATACTCATTTATCCAAAAGCATATTCATGAATGAATGTCTGAGAGGTATCTTCCAGTGGATATATCTTCTGATGTGGCTTTTTAGATGTCTCTGAAGCAAAAAGCAAATTTGAGAAACACTACAAAAACAGAAGTTCTGCTTCCTACTCTTAGAGGCCTACACATTTTGGATGACAAACAAGTCATTAGGAAAGTGAACCATGGGAAGCAGATGTGGTCTAGTGGCAAGAACAGAAGCACTGACGTTGAACCCCACACCCACCTCCTGCTCATGAGTCCTAGTCGGCAGTTAGTGGCTGGGTATAGGAGAGTGGGACAAGAACATTTCCCCCCAACAAGATCTAGACAGATGCTAGGGTCACATTCCAGTGGACCAATGTTGAGAGCTGAAGGCCAATGGGGGCACCCAGTGTATGTGGGTGGCCCTGAAGAATATGACTCAGGGCAGCCAGGTGTTCAGAGATTACCACAGGCACAACAGGTGCAACCAAGTGAGGGCTGAGGCTGCAGGGTATTCCCTGCCCTGGAATGACTTGGATCAGTGCATCTCTGAATGTGGACATCCAAACTGATAAAGTTCAAACTCCTTAGCTTGCTGCTAAAGTATTCTCGGGATCTCATTCTAGTAGAACATCATCTTTCGATCTGTGCTCTACACCACAAACAAATAGCTGGTTTATGGGTCTGGAAAGCACACAATGCTTTCCCAGACCATGATTTGCTCTCCCTATTCCTACCACCAGGTACCCCAGTTCCCCCCCACTGTTACTTGTCCAAAACTCTCACCTTCTTCAGAACCCTGTGCAAAAAGTATTGCCTCCACAGAACACACCCTAAATTCCTCCCCACCCTAAGTCAGATATGATCTTACTGCCCTCAGAAATCTCACAGGTCTTCCTTTGTATTTCACATTTGCCACTTTTTCTTCAGGGTAGTTACTTGGATCTGAAGCTTAATCTCCTTTATCAGACTAGAAACCCCTAGGAGAGTGATTAAGTCATATATTTATGCGTTAATCACAGTAGTTGGGCTCAGTGCCATAATGCCTGTTTAGTTGTTCACTGCCTATATTTGCTGCCTTGTCTATTCTATTGAGAGTAAACAAATAACCATAATTTAATGAGTCATATTTGTATGCAAGTTATTGGAGAAGAATGACAAAAGTAGAGAAAGCAGATCATTATATTACAAAGCATAAAGGGTGACACATGTATATATTTAAATTGGTATAAAAACATACCCCCAACTAATATTGTTCTTACTATAAGTTAATAATAAATCTGTTTATTAATGACAACAAAGATTTTCTAAAAATCTCAAAAGAGGAATGAGGTGAATAGAAGTCTGAAATTACTGTCGTCAAGACGACTGTCTTGACAGTAATTTCAGACTTCCTCTGACAGTGGGTATGCTGAGCACCAAGAAAACCTGCTTCCCTCCAGCAGTGGAAATATGTCCACACTATCCTATTGAGACATTCATGGTGTTAGACATTCCCGCTTGATGAAGAGCAAAGGGGTGAGAAACTATGAGAAGGCAGTTGTCAGCTTCAGCTCTCTCCTGTGGCTTCCACAATCTCCAACAGGGACAGCCCAGTCCCTCCCCTTCAGGATTTCCCTACTGGCACAGGCTGTTTCCTCCTTCAATAGGAAGAGAAACACCAAGGCAAAGGGATGGTCAGATCTGGGTCAGGAGAAATTCGCCATGTCATCAACCTGTCCAGTCATGAGGTTTAACTAGTTGGTTCCACTTATTTGGCTTTTGCAATTAGGATAAAGTGAACAAGCCTGATTTTAATTGGGGAAATGAATATTTAGTTCTCACCTGATGTATTGTCAAAGTTCCCATGGCTTTTGCTCTCGGGAGCATGGGGCCCTTGAGAGGCTGTATTCTCCTCCTGAGTATTGCTGGCTGCCTTAGCTACAGAAGCAACCGGAGCCCCAGAAAGTGGAGCCTTCACAAGCTGCTAGAGGGAGCACTGGGAAGATCTAGAGATTTTCAGGTCCTTCCAGGTGTTACCGGAACCAAGCTGCCTTAGCAGCTTGGGTGCCTGCAGGAGTGGTGGGGCCTCTTATCCTGCTGCTCCAGAGTCAGTTATAGCAGTTGCTCCTGCCCAGTAACTGCCGTTTTTTGTATGGACCAATCAGGTGCTAGGAGCTGATGGGTTGGTCCAATCAGCTCCAGGATTGAACATGGTCCAATCAGACTTATGGATGGTACTCTGGGAGAGGATATAAGCCAGGACTGGAGGGACCGAAAGGAAAAAAAGGAGGAAAAAGAAGAAAAAGATTGAACCGAAGAGGGGGGAAAAGATTGAACCGAACAGGAGAAGACACGACACGACCAGCTCCCAGGAGAAGAAAGACGATGGTTCCAGACTCCGAAGAGAGAAGAGAGAAGTCAGTTCCTGGCCTCTGAGAAGAGAAGAAAGAAGAAAAGAAGCACCAGCAGCCGCCCTCCGAGCAGGAAGAGAAGCCGAAGGACTCTGCAGAGACTGGGCCTCCGGTCCTGTCTCTGACGTAGCCTGAAAGGAACCCCAGAGGCCTGCGCCTGGTGTCTCAGAGGCCTGTTTGTTGGCCTAACCTAGCACCTCCCAAGGAGCTGCCATCCCCGATGCATTCTGGGTGAGGCGGCCGCCACCTGAGGCTGCAGTGAGCTCTGTGTTCCCCCCATTTGTACAATAAACCCCATGTTTGCTGTTGTTGTTCCTGTAGCCTGAAGTCTCCTGCAATTGTGCGCGCGGGTGAGAACCCACAGGCAGTGACCTGTCCTCTCATCAGGCGCTGTCCTTTGTTGTATTTGGCCTTTTGGGGCATTTTGGTGGCTCTTGCCGCAGAGCCTGGGCATTTGAGCCCTTTCTGCCCAATTTCACAGGTGCTCTGTTCTGTCACTGAAGTGAAAGAGGTTACCTCTGGAAGGCCCAGGGTCAGATGGCCCCAGATGACCATGAAGATACAGCCTTGATGGAGAGGTGAACAGATCTTGAGCATCATTAGTTCAGATTAGAGCAAGTTTCCTATTGAATGAAGGCCAGGGATCCAAAGCTTAAATGGTTACGGGGTAATTTAAATAAGATTATGTAAAGTATAAGTTTAATTGAATTAAGTCACTCAAGTCTTACATGCTTTCATTCTAAATCTCTTTCCATTAAATCTAATTACTTCGCTTTGTGACTTTGACTTTAAATGAATGGAGCAGTGATTACATTAAATGCCTGCATGGGTGTGAGTGCCCCCCATCGCACTGACCCTCAACTTTTATGGTAAATGTGTAGTTATTAAGAGATTGACACTGCCAAATGTTAGTGTCTCTGGTTCAGCATAGGGGCAGACACTAGCTAAGGACACTACCTAAATAATGCACTTTATTTTTTTTAAAGATTTATTTATTTATGCATACAAGATCTGGGATGTAGGCCAGAGGTGTGGGGGCTGGGAGGGGTGAGAGGATTAACCAGAGACAGTATGGGGAGCAGAAAAGGTAGATTGACTGAAATACACTGCTGAGGGGAGCAGCAGGCAAGGCAGGAGAGGTCTGCTGCACCATGTGGGTCAGCTCCCTGGCTGGGGATCGAACTTATGCTGCAGTGGCTGGTGATAGCTTCAAGTGTTGAGAATTAACCCCTTGCACAACCAGGGAGGCCTATAAATAATGCACTTTAAAATACTGAGTTTTTTCTTCTTTTGCCTTTTTGTTTCCCTTGCCCCCTTGCTCTCCAGAAAAGGGGTGTGTGTGTGTGTGTGTGTGTGTGTGTGTGTGTGTGTGTGTGTGTCTTTTTGTGTGCTTTTGTCAGACTTCCCAAGGGGCAAACAACTTAGCTCTCTTAAATTCTTTACATTTTTCTTTCACCAACAAGCACTCTAATTCACAAAACTCATTCAGTTAATGGACAAGAGTGGCATTAGATAGAAAAGACACACAGCTGTCTTCTAAGCTGACTGGGCAGGTATCCAAAGAACCTCCTCCCCATCGAATGGAACTTGGTGGAATTATTATCTCAGGCAGTCACTGTCCTCTAAAGTCAAACAAGCAGCCTTATCTTGCCTGCTCTTGTTCTTATGAGTTATTAACCTTGCTTATGAAAGGAGATAAATAGTCATGTGTCACTTAATGACAGGGATACGTTCCGAGAAATGCATTCTTAGGCGATTTCATTGTTGAGCAAACACAATATTAGCAGTGGATTTTGTATGCATAGGTCATGATGAACAAAACACGAGGTTAAATCAAGGGAAATGATGCTATCGAGACCTGTGATAAACACAAGATGTATGAGGCCACTGCCCACGTAAAAACAGACGCTGTGCTGTGACTGGCAGCAGGTATTTGGGGGCAACCATTGGATCTGTGTGCACTGAACTGAGCACTCTTATGCATGTGGCAAGATGGAGGTTTCACAACTTCCACTGTGGACAGAGATAGATTTTTGGCTGGTCCTGTGTACACAGATTTGCTCCACACTAGCATCCTCCAAAATCAATCAAATGTAACTTAACTGCCAAAACATCACAGCTGATTCTGTTATTGGATTTTATAGGGATTAAATTCTCTAAAGCTTTGAGGTTAGAAATTCTGTGAACAAAATGAGAAAACAAATTTTTTGCTAGCAATTTTGTTGACAGAATTTCTTGCTGAACTTGACTTCTGAACAGTATCTAAATATGCATCTGGGGATTGTAATTACTACTTCACCATATTGTGATCATAGAGCTTTTCTCTATTTTGAAGGGGTATTGAATCCTGGGATTCTACTGCCATTATTTAAACTGTGAAGTATAGTTAGGCTCAGGAAATTCTCTAGCCAAAATCCATGCCTAAATAAACCATTGAACTGTTAGGGTATTGTCAAATCAAGTTTTGGTGGTGACGGTGGTAGTTGTTGTGCTTAATCGCATTGAGTTTTATAAGTATCATGGCATAAAGCTAGTAGGGATTTTCAATGTTTACCACACTGAGAACCACCCGAAAGCTTTGAAAAGTATGACCCCATGCTAAATCAATTGAATTAAGTTCTCTGCAGGGGTGGGGACGGGATGTTGGCCTTTTTCAAAGCTCCCTAGATGTCCGTATATATAACAAGAGATGAAGGCCACCAAACTGAATTGGAAAAATTAAAGAGGTGTTCTATGTGGAAAACACACAAAAAAGCATAATTAATGGAACAAATCTCCCAACTTGCTATTTTGGGGACAAAACGAGAACCAAACCATTGTATTTGTACAGACTGTGATGTAGCACAGTAGTTCTCAGTGTAAAGGAAACTTTTAAGATCACTGTTCTGAATTGAACTCATAATAATTGCTAACAAGAGTTAGCTAGCAATCTCAGAGGTGGCTGCGAGTTTCTGCATGGAACTGATGAACGTCATGGACAATGAATATCATTTTTAATGATAAAGCAGATTTAAAAATTATGTGATTATGTTTTGTTCTTATTGTGCTTTGGGGGCAAAGGGAGGCCCAGTCTCTTGGAACTAGATTTATTTGCAAGCAAATTAGTGTTCCCGTGATTATTTGGTAGAATTGGAATGAAGGTAAAGAAAAATATGTTTCAATAACATATCATTTCTTGAGCTCTAGTCTTCTTAATCATTTTTGGAGTTTTTGCTTTTACAACCTATGAAATGGATAAGATCCTGAATTTTTCTAATATTCGCCTATGATTTCCAAATGAATAATCCAATTCTTCTCCCAATCTTTTTGGCTTGGATTGAGAGAAAACCAAAATTGCATTTTTTCTGAAACCATGCAAATTGGAAACAAAGAACTTTACAACTTCTGAGAGGTCACCAAGACACTGTGCCTAAATGTGACTGTTGCTGTTTTCCTGAACACCTGATGATGTAGAACTGCGCGCAAAGAAACTCTTACCTGCCCTCACCCCATTGAAGATATTTCAACACTTGTATTAAAAGTTATGTGTTCTGGTTTCCCTCAGGACTCTAAATGGACTTGTGGTTGCTTTATCCTTTTCCTTCTGTTTTTATCTTATTGCTTGCACAATATAAATTTAACTTTAGATCCACCGAAAAGAAGGCCTCCAGAACCTGGATGAAACTATTTCATTCTACTGGTCTATTCTCAGGATTGAGAGAACGGTTTTATAAAATAATTGAACAACTTAACTTCTAAATTACAAATTTCTTGAGAAGTTCCAAAGGCAGAACTATAGGGAAACAAAAATCTGCCACCCCCAAAATAATCTTTCTTTGGCAAAAGCTTGACTTCAGGAATGGGCTCCAAATTCTTAGTAGAGGCTGCTTTCGATGTTTATATCAAAACTTCTCTCTGTAAGGTTGTATTCCAGGAAGACTTAATCCCCTATCTTTTATGGAGGGGAAGAAAGAAGTACCTTTGTTTTCCCTAACACCCTAACTGAATTTCCCCTCTCTTTGACAACCTCATTTGTCTTAGCTAAACTATTGGCATCTAAAGCCATAGGGGTGAGTGTGCAGTCATGTTGGGTCACTCCCATGTACACAGGAGGTGCACATGCTCCTATGTGTACCGCAAATACATGTTATAACTAAACTTCCATGTAACCTTTTCTCTTAAAGGTAGAAAGATCTCCTGGGACTTGATAATAGAAAAGCTAAGCAGAAAATCAAAAGGGGACTGGTGACCCAAGGTGGTTCCAAAGGCAAGGTTTACTTGCTCCTTCATCCACACACATGGGGTGGGTGGGATTTTCTGGGCTGGAATTTCATGAAAGTCCTTCACTGTTAGCAAATGGCTGAGGGCTACCCAGGAATCCCACACTGTTAAGGGATTCATGCTCTAAAAGGGGTCCGCCACTTTGCCATCCAAGGGCAAAGAAAGCAGACTCTTAGCATGAAAGATATTTAAATAGAATTAGCATGCATAGAGAGAGAAGAAAGGATATTCCTAATAAAACTATGAAAATTACCCAACCCCTCTTGAGCAAATGCCCAGCCAAATAGGCTTGGATGGAAGCAGGGCCACTGACGACTAAAAGCTTGCCACAACTCTAAAGTACCTTCTGGCAGAGAACCACAAGAAAGGCATTCAGTAGGACCCAGGGAACTGAGACAGACGGAGAGTCTCAAAATTGAAAATCAAAGTACACATTAAGAAAATGACTGCTACTGTCTCTGCCAAGGACAAGGGACAGCCTCCCCGCATCTTTCACCCATTCCAAATACTTCTTTGAAGTGTCTCTACATGTCTCTCCTCCATGTTTCTCCTCCAAATCTCCTTTTCAGAAGTACCAGAGTGAAAATCAGGTCACAGAAGCAAGACAGAACTGGACACCCCTGCCTTCTGTATTAGATAAGTCCACCTGGCAGTTTAGCACCGTACCTAGTTCCCTGTAAGTCCCCCCTCAGGAAGTCTGACTCATAGCATACTGGGGTTTGAAATCCAAGCCAAATGCATGTAAGTGGAGGCAAGAAAAATTGTGCCTCCTTTTCATGCAGGTGTATCTGTAACATCTCTAGCCCATGGGGAGAAACATCTTTCCTTAGCCTAGCAGAAGCAAATTCTTAAAGAGCTACATGATACCTTCTATACCAAGAAGATACTATTCCTTATCAGGTATCTTTCTTTCATTATTCACAGAGTTCAATTGATCAGTGGAAATTAGGACATTCTAGTGAAGTGACTAAGATCTTCCTTTGATGTGAAGCTCCACTGTGGCCAACAGGGTTATGGTCCCAATTGAATGACTCATCAGCTTCCAGGAAAGGTTTAGATCACACTCATAGGATTTAGGATTTAGCTGAAGAGTTATTGATATTTTATATTTCCAGGGAATTCTTTTGAAAATTAAGCTTATTCATCACAACAATTTTAAAAATCAATTTTGAGAAATGACAGGCCTAGTGTTGTGATTTTTATGGAGCATCTCATTATTATGACATTTTCTTGAGTGACTCAGACTTTATTGTATAGAGCTCTCAGATAGAAAATGGATCTTATTTATGCCTAAGGTTCAAAAGACAGTGGCTCTCAGACTCAATGGACATCAAAAATCATTGTTGAATCTGAACCTGCATTTAAAGACACACCCTTTGTTAAGTAATAAATAGTGCCAGACCCCAGAGGTGGGAGATGAGCACAGAGACCCTGTTTGTGCATTTTGAGTGTAAAGACAATGCCTATGGCATCAGTTATCTCTGACTATGATCTCCTGACAACAAATAGGCTCCTTTCAGTCAGGGTCTTATTGTAAGTTTTACTATGTGCATGCAGGCTTAAGTTGTTAAAAAAAAAAAAAAACAGCAAGAAAATCACTATTTCAGCTGAGGGCTTCCTAGGAGACTTTCCCATCACTAGCATAAATTCCTTTCTCTGTGTTTCAACTTCCCACCTTCCCTCAACCAAGTATCAAGTCAGCTTCTTTGGCTATACAATAAGAAGGTGTAATACTATCTGGTTTGTTGCCATTTGCATCATTAACTGATTTATTAGCTTCCATATGGGTCACAAATGCAAAATGTTTAGACACTTTGTAATTTGCATTTTTAAAGCCTATGTCTACATATAAACCAGTTTAACTTAATAGAGATTATTGTTACTGTTATTTATTGCTATTATCATGGTTAACTTTAAATGTTGGTTTTAGATAGAGAAAAAAAACATGGATTGTGGATTGATTGCTTGTAAAGTAATAGACTTGACTAAATGTTTCCCCTGGGATCGGAAGGGACTCTTTGCAGACCAAGGGACTGAAAATAAAGTTCAGGACTCAATTTGGGGCAAACTCAGAAAGTGGTAGTGAAGAAAATGTTCATAAAGGAAGCAGTTATCTGTGTTAGAGAGATGTGAGTAGGATGCCAAGGGTATTTCATAGACAAACAAGGCTGCTTTTCATGCTGAAGAAGGAATAGAATAGAGTTCATAAAACCCACTGAGAGAATGTGAATGCGAGGAAGAACACTGGCCTCGGCACCTCAGTGGTCTGAAGAAAATAAATTTGGATAGATAGAGAAATAGAGATAGAGATAGAAATGTGGGGGGTTGGGAGGGAACAGAGAGATAAGAAAGGTTGATAGAGCTTCTAGAGAGAGAGTTAATTTACGGAGCCCTTACTATGAGCATTAACAGTCACATGATACAAGAACTGCTGCTATCAGCACTGTAAGATAAGGCATAAAAAGTTAAGTAATTTGCCCAAAGTCCTACTGAGCTGAAATTCTAATAAATCAGGAAATCTGACTCCAGAGATTTCATCCTTAACTATTCTGCTATAGAACTGAGAAAAAGATGCCATGCAAAGTAAGAAAGCCTATTCCGCATGCATTTTATTATACTCCTTCTGTCAAATTCATAATCAGACCTAGGCTACAAATAAATGGAGAAAATTTTAAAGTAGTTGTGAAGTTTTTTTTTTAATATGCAGCTATTAAATAAACAAACCAAAATAAAATAAGACACAAAGACTGCTTATCATAGACAATAATTTACAAAGAGGGAACTGATCAGAAAACTGAAGTGAAGATGCTTTGTTTACCCAGTCATCACCGAAAGAGTTAAAGCTGGCCCTCATCTCTTTTTGTCTGAGTGTTCTCTGTGTCTACTGTTGATGCTAACAGACCTTACACTTTCAGTCTAAAGAAGTTATCCATGGAAACTTGGTAGGTGATTTCTTTTCCTTAACACTTCATAAATTTTCAAACGTATAGTGAAGTTGAATGAATTTTCCTGTGACCCTCTAGTATACTCAGCACCTAGATTTTCTAGGCTGACTTATCCAGCATATGCCTTAGAAACAACATTCTTTATTGATCTTCAGCTTCATCGCTGAGTCATCTCACAGCACCAGCTGATGCTTGTTATTAGCTGAGTCATTTAGATGGATGCTGAATATTCACTAAACCTTAGGCTGGGATAAATGATGAGCAACTGTTCAAGGGAAGAATCTAAAGAAACAAAAGAAGGAGTCTTTTGTATGTTATTCGTGTCATTACTGGTAAATATTCCATGAAAGCTTATGACCAACAATCACTTGCTGCTAAAAGTTTTGGAAAAAAAAAAAAAAAAAAACAAGGTTAGGACATTTGAACATCCTGCTGAGATTTCCTAAGAATCTTTGCCTGCCTTACATTCACTCTTTCTCTTGCTTTACAATCCAAACTGGGTTGGAATTCAAATGGCACAAAAAGGGAGTATTTACTCTCACTGGACAAGTGATACCAAAAGCACTAGAATGTCTATTACAACAATACTTCTCCTAAAGCAACCATTTGAGCATGAGGTCACATTTATAGACATATCAACTTCTTTCTTTAGAAAACTAACATGTTCAGGCCTCCCTGGTGGCACAATAGGTTAAGTCTCAGCCTATGAAGCTATCCAGCATCAATTCGATCCCCAGCCTGGGAGCTTCCCACATGGTGCAGCAGACCTCTCTTGTCTCGCCCACTGCTCCCCTCAGCAGTGTATTTCTGATCTGCCTATTCTGCTCCCTACTCTGTCTCTGGTGAACCCTCTCACCCCCCACACACCTCTGGCCTACACCCCAGTTCTTGTATGCATAAATAAATAAATCGTTAAAAACTCACTGGAACACCTGGACATCTAGCAAGGATTACAAACCACAGCTGTGAGAACCTTTGCCTGCTCTTCAACACAACTATTGACCTGGGGGATATGGCTTGAATTTATCCCTCCAAAAAGATGTGTTGAAGTCCTCACCCCCAGTACCTCAGATTGTGCCTTTTCTGAAAACAGGATCTTCAGGCATTTAAACCAATTATGATGTGAACGTTAGAGTGATTCCTGATTCAATATAATCGGTATCCTTCTAAAAAGGGGAGATGTAGACAAAAGGACAGACACACACAGAGAAGAGAATGCTAAGTGAAGATGAAGGCAGGGATCAGTATGATGGATCAAAACACCTTAGGCCAAGAGAAAAGCCTGGAATAGCTTCTTCCTCACTGTCTTCTGAAGGAATCAACCCTTGATCCTGATCTCTGATTTTCACCCTCCATAACTGGGAGACAATAAATATCTTTTGCTTAAGTCACCCAGTGTGTAAGGACTTTTATTACAAGGCCCTAGGCTATTAAAAGAAGGATATTGGAAGGAGCTCCTAAGCTATTGTCTTTGAGGATATTGGGCTAAAGTCAGTAGTGAGAAAAAATTAATTAGAAAAAATATAATTGTACAAATTTCCTTCCAGTGGATGTGTCAGCATTCTGAAGAGCTCCTTTAAAAGGCAAGTGTTAAAAATATATATTTTAAAGTGAGTTTTATAGACCATAACTGAGGTTACGTTGCTTCTTTGGCACTTAAATATGACTTTTTTTTTATTTACTGAAACATGTGGATGTGCAGTGTTGTTTTTGTTTGTTTGTTTCTTTTTTTTTATTTACTGAAACATGTGGATGTGCAGTGTTGTTTTTTGTTTGTTTGTTTCATAAAGAATGGAAGAGACAGTCCCAAGGAATACAGGTATACAATGAATGAGTCGAGCTGGGTAAGAAATGCTGCATTCTTCCTTTACAAACTGGTAATATCACCACTCCATCTTACAGCATACGGATAACATCATGCAAGAAGCAGCTATTAAAAAAGTTTTTTAGGGCCTCCCTGGTGGCGCAACTGGTTGAGTCTCAACCTATGAAGCTATCCACAGCCACTGCAGCACAAGTTCGATCCCCGGCCAGGAAGATTCCCACATGGCGCAGCAGACCTCTCCTAACTGCTCCGCTCAGCAGTGTACTTCAGTCGATCCTCCTGTTCTGCTCCCCGCTTTGTCTTTGGTGAATCCTCTCACCACCCCACACCTCTGGCCTGCACCTCAGTTCTTGTATGCATAAATAAATAAATCTTTAAAAAAATATACAGATTTTTAAAAATGATTTTTAATAGATAATTCTTCACCAAGAAACTTTTGGAGAACAGAGTAATTTAAATACTTGGTTTTTTCCTACCTCTAAGCCTAGAAATGAAGTTAAAGGGAACAATTTCAAAGACTAATTCTTCAAAACCAAAAGGTCTCATGGGTTGCCACATATTTCAGAGGAATCACAGTTTTTCTAGTATGGCCTGAATACTTTCAGTTCCTTCTCAATTCCTTTAACCAGAACTATCATTGCTGTTCTGTCTCTCTACCCCTCCTTGTTCTCTGTGTCCCAACACTCAAATACTAAAACTTCATTCGGTAAGAGACTTTGACTCCATGGGGAGCCCTAAGATGGCTGGATTTGGGCAGTGGGGAAGCCAGAAAGTCTCTGCCATGATGAGTCCATCATGGCAGACATCAAAATGGGCACACACCCTAGGGACAGTCAAGGCCTCTGGTCTCCAGAGTTAAAGCTGTGTCACATACACATACACATAGAGAGACCTTCTGCTCCAAGTGTTACATCAACTGGGTCAGAATTCATTGAGCTTCCAAGATAAATGTTAATCAGTTTTTATGTTATCAGTAAGGCCTCTGGTGGACAGCAGGTTATTAATGGGTAGTTTTGGGGGAATTCTAAAGTTATGCATAAGTTTTTGACTGGTGGGGTGATTAGTGCCTCTAACCCTTACTTTGTTCAAGGATCAATTGTAACTATTTGTCCTTATGACTTTTTTTGATTGACTATAAAAGTATAGTAATTTGTGTGCATGCTTACACATACATATTATATCTTTGAAAATAAAATCAAGGTCAACATTTTGTTTTTGATTATCATGTGCTTATTACGAATATACCTATATGTCTCTATATTTTTATGTTATGCAGCTATCATAGAGCAAGTCATGGAGCGGAATATAAAAGAAATAGAAATAGTCTTTGCCCTAAAGATGAATTTTCACTAATTTAGTAGATAAAACTAAGGCTCCTGTCACATTCAAAACTCAATTATTGCCAAAACCTATGGTAAGTCCTATATAGACATATTTAGCTCCAAGGAAACTATGAGCCAAAAGAAAGTAGTTGGCTTGACTTCAATAGCCAACATAAGCTTTATCCAAGAATCAGATTTGAGCTACCTTAAAAGGATAATTATAAAGGCTCAGGGACAGGGTCTGACATATAATATTGTGTGGAACACAGAAACAAAGACTTGGAAATAGGATTGGACATGATGTATGCTGGGAAAATTAATGTGTCTGATTTAAGAAGACTGCAGATCTGAATCAAGGTCAGAGGGAATAAAGCACCTGACATGTAAATGTTTTTCTCTCTCTTATGTTCTTCATATTCCTCCGTCCTTCAAGAAATATTGACTGACTGCCTGTTATGTGTCTGTCTTTCTGCTGGATATTGGGGATAGGAAACAATCTACTGACATTTAGTTTACCTTCTAGTCAGGTAGACAAACAAAAAAAATAATATGATGTCAGCTAGTGATAAATGTTATGAACAAAGACTAGTCAAGTTTAAGATGATGGGGGGAGGGTTTGCTTCTTTTTTTGGAAAAGATAGTGAATATGGTCCTCTGAAGAAGAGACGTTTAGATACACCTGTGAAATGAGGATGAAAGTTGTTCAAGAATCTGGAGGAAGATTGTATCAGTCAGAGGGGATAGTAAGGTCCAAGGATCTAATGTAGGGAAGAAATCTTATGCTTAGTAAACAACAAGAAGTTGAATGTGGTTAGAGTTGAGTGAACAAGAGAGTGGTGGATAGAGATGTCGTCAGAGAAGCTAGCAGAAGTTAGGTAATGCAGGGCCTTCTAGACTAAAGGAAGGAGTTTGGGATTTATTATAGCATGACAGAAGTCATTATGTCTTTCAAATGTTAAATAATTTTAAAAAATTGCTCTGGCAATCTGGCAACGCCCAGAATAGTGTTTCAAACATTGAATTCTTCAAATTAATCATCCATTTGATAATGCACTACGTTCCCAAAGCATGAACTTTGTGCTAAACCTACAAAACAAATAAATGTATTCTTTTCAGGTTTTCATATCTACTCATCTTATTTAGTCTGCACAAGAATCAATTCAAATAGATATAAACACTAATATCAGGGAGTTAAATCACTTGTTCGAATTCACTCAGAACCACAGAAAAATTTATTGTGATGCTAATAAAAGGGTTTTCTTCTTACATGCACTCCTTCTAATATCTTGGAAGAGAAAGAGGCTCTCATACATTTTCACATGGTGATAAGTTTCTACAAAATGTGTAAGAGTTAGACATTTTAACCACAATTTGTAATTAAATCATGACTGGTAAATGTCATAGCTCCTTCCATTGCAATTTCCCCTTCATCAGATTTCTCTTCATGTCAGATAACATTAAGCATTTGTATGATCCAGTTAAGGAAAAATTGAGTTAGAGACAAATATAGTTTATAGGATTCATTTATGTGGTTCAAAGTCACTCGTGTGTATATTACTTCAAGACTTCCTGGTATAGGGCTGGCTTTGAGGCATGTACTCCTCAATCTCCTTCTGTCTGTCTCTGTCTCTGTTTCTCTCTCTCTCTCTCTCTCTCTCTCTCTCTCTCTCTCTCACACACACACACACACACACACACACACACACACACACACTGCTAATTCCTCTGGCTCTACACAATAGTTTTGGGTGCTACAAGTTGTCCTACAGTGTCTGGTACTGGAAATATGTGAATTTGGGTAGTAAAAGAGAATCAAATTTTCACATATAAATCCTAGATTATCATTCTATTTTCTCTAGAAAATATTGCAAAATTGTTATCTTTGGAAGAGGTGACTGAAGAGTATGCAGTCAAAAATTTTTGTAAAAAAAATTTTAGAATAGGGCCTCCCGGGTGGCGCAGCGGTTGAGCGCTGCGCTGTGGAGCTGTCGGCAGCGGCGACGCGAGTTCGACGCCCAACCGGGGAGAATCCCGCATGGCGCGGCAGACCTCTCCTGCCTTGCCCGCTGCTCCCCTCAGCAGTGTATTTCTGATCTGCCTGTTCTGCTACCGGCTCTGTCTCTGGTGAACCCTCTCGCCGCCCCACACCTCTGGCCTGTACCCCAGCTTGTATGTATAAATAAAAAATAAATCTTTAAAAAAAAAATTTAGAATATATCAGACTAATAAAAATATTGTGTTGTTTTTACAAATTTTGTAGTCTACGTGGCATTTGCCAGCTTTTAAAATTTGTAATCCTTATTTTTTTTTCACAGTATAAATAGATACTCATTTTCATACCTAAATTTGTGTGTCTCATTTGTATTCTTTTTCTTCAAGAAGACCTTTGCCAAGTCCTATCAGCCGTCAGAACACTTGCAAGGAAACTAAGTGTTCTAACGCTGAGTGTGAAAAACCACGCAGCCTCCCCATTCTACCCAGTCCATTTATACAGCGTCAGAACTAGAGATCACAGGGGAGAATCTGACCAGTGGTAATTTCCACTAAAACTATTTTTTTTTCCCTAATGACTTATCCATGTTGAACATTTGGATGCCATGAAAAAAAATTGAAAAACTATGCCCCAGACCTCCACCCAGTAGTTTTCCTTTTCACACATGTCTCTTCATTTCCTGATTCTGGTCTGGGCTTGAAGCAAAGCTACCTAAATGCAGCCAGAAAACCTGTTAGTACAATAGTTTTGGCCTCATAGGAGCAGGAAATACCAACAACCTTATGTGTGCTGTTCCCCACCACAGAACCAACCTGAATGCACAGATGAGAGCTCTTGCATCATGCAGATGGTGCTCAGATAGATAAGATCTGGACATTTGGAAACATCTTTCCTCCTTGTATTGTAAGTCATTGGTTAGCTGTGGTTTCCCCACCATGAAATGCTGAGATGAGGGACTGAAGTAACATCCTTTTTAAAATGCAAGTCTCTGAGGAAGACCTCTAAGGAAATATTCTGCTGGAAATCTTGTTCCAGATAATAACCTTAATTGTCAAACAAATAAAAAATATCTATGTCCACAAAAAAATATAAGATAATTTGGTTTTATTCTTTGAAAATAAGGATTAACAGATCCTTGTACAACTAAGTATATTCATATCAATCACCTCCAAGGTAAAGCAAAGTAGAATTCCTTTCCTCTGTGCATGAGTACATTATAAGCAAGAAACAAAGAAGGAGGAAGAAAGGAGAGAGAGAGAGAGAGAGAGAGAGAGAGAGAGAAATAGAATTACCCATACAAACTGCTTGATCCCACTACAAAAACAATAAGCTAATTCAGAAACACCCAAAGCACAAGTAGCATCTTATAATGTCCTGCATTTGAATTTCAGCAAACCACTTTACTAACACATTGAAGTTATCAATATCTGGGTTACAAAATTTTAAACTTAATCCTACTATTCCCCATTACCTTAAACCCTGACTCAAGTACTTATGATACCTTCCATGTTGGGCAATTTTCAATTTTTATTGTTGTATAGAGTTGTTGAGGTAATTTTTTCTAGTGTTTACTATACTAGTAATAACATTAGAGTGAAATAAACATTTCAGAATTTGCATTGGCCTTGTTGTGACCTGCCTGGTGAATCACCCTTGGTTAACCAGCTCGTTGTTTCCCAGCACTGACACAAGGCTATTTTTCCCCATTAATTGGAGAATCCTGTTTACACTGATGCAAATACATGTCTGGGCTGGGCTGTTTGAGATGCTTCAGGGAAGAACTCTAAGGCAAGACCTGTAGATAGTGGTCTCTCTCCCCCCAAAGTCTACATGGTATTAGGGAGTTGTTTTGAGATTTTCAAAACAACTACCTCTGCACACTGAAATTTTTTCTCTTTGAATGGTTGGTTCTAAGCATAATTCTGACTTCTATTTGTTTAGATCCAAAATACTTTGGTGCTATTCCATCCACTGCAGAGGATGTTCACAAAACAGGACAGTGGGACCAGGTAGAAGAAGGGTTGATGACCAGCAAGGACTCAGCAGCTGTACATCTCTTCCAAAGTCCTTCACACAGAGTCAGAAGTCAGGTCTGTGCTTGTCAACAGACGGTTAACTAAATGAGTGAGCAGTAAGGAACGGGCAGAGAGAGAAAATGCAGCTAAGCTGTATGGAGAATGAGACCCTACCAACCACAGGGGCTCACTTAGACAAGAGCCTGCTGATCCCAGCAGCACTTTGTTTTGGTTGTTTCCTGACCTGCTCAAGGCCCACCAAACAATCCAGGTCAGAGGTCACGAAAGACATGCCCATTCTGCATTTTTTTTTAATTGATAAATCAATACGAATATCACTGACCAATTCTACCGAAATCTCTTATCTATTTTCAAATGATTCTTCTCCCTGGACACTGTTCATCCACCCACTACCTACCTTTTCACACTTTGATTATTCATTCCAATATCCTCCCAAATTAAAAAGGCTTAGGGAGGAGTCTTAAAATCAGTTTTTCTCTTAATTAGAAACTCTTATGAAAACGAGACCAGGAAATGGAGGCAGGGAGAATGGTAACGAGAAGAGACCGAAAAACAATTTTGATGTGATTGTGGTTTTTCAGATCATCTCAAGGCAACTTCTCTCCAGCAGCTAGGTTAATCGAGAACAGAAGAGGTAAGGTACATACATGTCAGTTACCCTTTTCCATATACCTAGAGTTTATCCATCAGTCAGGATCAAATTGCTCATAATCCCAGTCCTAGTATAAGTAACAGTCTACACCTGGTAGTGGGGGGTGGGAGGAAAACAGAATACAAATAATAATAAATGCACATTACTGAATTACAAATGCATAATAAAACCACACTACAGAGGATGGGGAAGGAAAGAATTAACTTGAGTGACTTTGGGAAATGGTGTTTTGTCTATATATTAATGACTATAGACAAAAAGAACTGTATACAAATATATTCAAGTAAATTGTGCTTATGAGTGTGGGTTAGCAATTCCGAGACTTTTTATATGCACACTGGTATTGAAATAAAAGCAAATCTATTGTGGCTAATGAAAACAAGGTTTCTCACTTTCAGAAGAGGAATTATAAACTAGGAAAGGGAAAGTCTGGGTAGAATGTATCCTACGGTGCTGAGTCAGAAACACAAGTGACAGTATGAACTCAAGGATGTGTGTGTGTGTGCGTGTGTGCATGCTTGCTCAGATGCACGCATGTGCACAGATGGAGTGCTTTTAGCAGAGATGACCTAAAGTGACTGACACTCATTTTTTGCAGAAGGTCCATCAACTAGTGTTCTGGAGAAGAAAAATGTATTTTTTCAGTGTTTGTAGAGGAAGTAGATACCACGATCACCCTGATAAATGTTAACCCAAATGGAACCAGTGAGGGTTTTACAAACCCAAAATATGTAATTGGGGCAGAACTGTATATTGCCAAGGAGAGTAATGAGATATCCTTGACAGCTAAGGACTCTTGTTCTCAAGATAGCTCAATCTAGAAATCAAGTCCTAGGTACTGCAAACTCCATTTACTCCATTTCACCTCTTAAAAAATGGTCACAAATTCAGAGGCTATGGTTAATTTTAGGGTATGTTTGTGCTTTATAAAGGCAAATGTAGAAGTCCTATTTAAAATTTATGAGGGAAGAGCCACCTAAACTTTCAGGCCATTTTTAAGCCATCTTTCTATTAACAATGTATGATTAAAATGTATGAAACTGTATGTAAAGCACAACAAATTTTAGAATTGATCTCAAGGAATCTTCACACAGACTCAAGAAAGTTACAAATCACCAACTTACTTTCTCCAGAAAACTTTCTCATCTATTAGTCACTTGTATAATTTCAGTGAGAGATTAGCCTAACAATGAGGTTTGATACCACATTGAATGACTCACTCCCATTCAGTGATGTCTCTGAGGGGAACTGACAAGCAATCCACTTCTTGTTTCCAAGGAAGGACTTCTTTTTTCCATGTGTGAGATCAGGGAAGATTGAAGATGACTGTAGCACTTAGCATCAAACTGAATCTTGAATAAGAGAATAAGTAGATACCCAAAGTTCCATGTAGATGGTGAGTGTGATGGCAGCTGCTCACCATGACGTCAGCACTGTGACTTTCATGACCTAGGACTTTGCCACTGACTGCATTGTCCTACTCTGTCTCTCTGTCCTGTAACTTCTCTCTTATTCTGGCCAGCAACACAAAGAGAACAAGAAGATTTAAATCAAACTTTAGCCTTTGTTCCCTTTGTCTGGTTGAACTGTTCTAGAAATTTACAATAGGACTATAATGGAAATTCCAAAGATACAATCTTATATAAATGACAAAGTCTTTACAGGAACTACAAAGATTGTATTCAGTCCTGTCTTGGATCTCAAAGCCATGAACCTAGAAAGAGCATCACTATTTACAAAGATTACCTTATGGTACAGCTAGAAATTCGGGGTTTTGAAAATTAACAAATAACTTATTGAAATTGAATAAATTGACATTTACTGAATATGTGCTAAACCTAAAATTTAGATTCATTCACCCAACAAATCATCCATAGTGATTGTTCATAGTGACTGTCTAGTTACTGGGGAAATAGAGATGAATTTAAAAAATGGATGCTGCTATTAACAAGCTTATTTATGGAAAAAGAACATGTAAATAATGAACAAATCATCTGACATGACAAAATGTGAGGAGAATTCAGAAATATCATAAAGGAGAGAGTTTTAAACCCCAAAGATATCAGGAGTCATGAAGAGAAGTCCCTGCAGAAATGAACATCTCAGCTGGTTCTGAAGGAGTATTAGGCACCAGGCAGCTTCAGGGGATGGAAAGTGTAGGGAGGGAAGAGGCCGGGCTTTCTTGAAAGCAAAGAGAACAGCAGCTGCAAATGTAGTCTAAAGGTATTTTATTCTATAAAACTCAAAGTCACTGTTATTGACAGGTTAGACGGGTGAGGTTAGAGAAGAGAAGCAGGCACGTGACTCCAGGGGAGCAGATACTACTGGAGGCCATTAGTCACTTAGGATCACCTGTGTCACACTGTTCTCATGCTCAGCCTTTGTCAAACAGCCAATGAGATGCTAGAGAGGTTTTCAGAAGTGTCATGGTCACACTCATAATTTTGGATAGATGCCTCTTAGTGAAAACAAAATGAAGGAAACTACAATGACAGTGTGTAGTTTATGAAGTCTGGTTAGGAATACTTCTGAACAATATCTTTTTAATCTGTTAAGTCATATTTAAGAACACTAGTCTTTCTTCTTCTGATCTTTCAAGTCCCATGCCAGTTAATAACAATGTCAACAGCAATGACGTGGAGTGTGTGTGTCGGAGGATGGGGGTGGTGGGTCGGTTAGGATGGCCACTGCCATACTGTTTTTGTCCCAGTTTTTCAGTTTTAAACATTCCATTTAAGTTAGGCTATTCTGCTTGTTCCAAAAAGGCAGCTTCAATATAAGACTCCAAGCCCCCTTTCCACCAACTATTCTGCTTGTTCCAAAAAGGTAGCTTCAATATAAGACTCCAAGCCCCCTTTCCAACCACCTGCAGCTCAAAGAAGTCCCTCTAAAACCACATTCTGGAGCATCCCCTGAATACAGCAAAAGTTCTTTCCAAAGACAATCCTTTGGTCTTCCAGACCTAAGAGGTCTCATGGTGCCTTCCTGGGTAAGACCCTGGGGGAAACTGCTCAGAACTCCGCTGATAGACACATGGTCCCGAGAGGTTGCTACAGGTGGGGCTGGGGAGAGACTCTCCATTCCTCAACGATTACTGCCATTGCTTCTGAAACTGGAGACAGATGGTTTGACCATTAGCTAAATCCTCCCCTCAATTTCCCATGAGTCTTTTTAGATATGAGTTGTCACATAATTATACTCTAGCTGAAAAGCCAGAAACCTTGAACAGTTCCATAAAACCGTGTTCATGATCATCTGCAAAAGCAGAATGAATTTCCTGTAGTGTTTTGAAAATATAAAACTAATAGCTTCTCATAAACACCTTCCTTTGTTTCATACATTTTAAGTAACTTTGCTTAGGTGCAATATGACTTTCATTTATCTTTGTGAGATGTACGTGCCTTGTGCCTATACTTTTCTTCTTAGTTGTTTTTACTTTTAGGTTCAATTTAACTGAAATTGGTAGACTGACCTTAAAAATTAAAACTACCTTCTCTTTTCAAAAAATCAGAATCAGTATCAGTTAGGCAGGGTAAATATATCTTCTTTCTTTTTCTTATTTTACTCAGAAATGCCAGATTTAATGAGGAGAGATACAGACAGCTGAGTTATGTTTGCATTTCAGATGAGCAACAAATAATTTTTTAGCATAAATACTTCCCATGCAATATTTGGGACAACTTATACTTTAAAAAAATTGTTATTTATTTAAGATTCAAATTTAACTGTGGATTCTGATTCTTATTTGGCAACCCACTCCAAAAGATCTGAGTTTTATTTCATGATATTTTGGCTAGGATATTTAGCCTGAAAAAAAAGGTATCTTCCATCCAGCTTTATAAAATAAAGTGTGGAGAGATATTATTTTTTAAAATAAATAATAGTTTAATATTAATAGAATGTTATATAGCCACTGCAAAAGATATTTTGTGACAAGTATACACTAACGTGGGAAATGCACATTTATAGGCTAAGTAAAAAGAGAGGGATGCTCAATTGCATAATAGTATTAAGGTAATAATAGCTAGTCTTTATAGAATGCAATGATATGACAGGCATGTTCTAACTAATGCTTTGTATTAACTTGTTTAATATTCACAGTTTTATAGATAAGCACTATTATTATCCCTAGCAAAAAGATTTAGAAACTGAAGTCTCAAAATGTCTACTTGCCCACTAAATTCTATCTATACATTCACATATACACGTTGCCAAAAATTACAAGAAATGAAAGACTACAAGAAAATACAGCAATCTGTAATGCTCATTATTTCTGGGAAAAAAAAACAATGATTTCTAAACTCTTACCCCTGCATCTTCTATATTTTCTGTAAGAGCATAAATTCCTTTTCAAATAAAGGAATAATGCAATTTAGGTGGAAAAATGTAACTGAAATATCTTATTCCCATTTCTTTAATACTCTTATTATTTGCCCATGCTGCATGTTACAAAGTTAGCTTTAGGGGAATTATGAAGTTTGAAGTTTTAATCCACCCAAGTCTTCATTACGCAAATCTGGGGTCCTGTCTTTTTTTTTTTAAAGCTTTATTTATTTATGCATACAAGCTGGGGTACAGGTCAGAGGCATGAGGCGGCGAGAGGGTTCACCAGGGACAGAGTGGGGAGCAGAACAGGCAGATCGACAGAAATACACTGCTGAGGGGAGCAGCAGGGGAGACAGGAGAGGTCTGCCGTGCCATGTGGGAATCTCCCCTGCTGGGTGACGAACTCATGTCGCCACTGCCAACAGCTCCACAGCACAGCGCTCAACCGCTGTACCACCAGGGAGGTCCTGGGGCGCTGTCTTTTAAGTAATCAATTGGCTAACTCAGTCCTATGATCCCAGTGGTCACCACACATTCCAAAGTTCTCCCAAACACAAAACCTGCTGCAGAAGATGAAATAGGAAGTGTATCTACAAATGAATGAATAAGTGAATGAATGAATGAATGAATGAATGAATGAATGAAATTCTTGTGACTTTTTTTGTAGACATTTCACTAGACAAAGCAATGTTGGCTTCACAGACAGCAAGGAAAATTACAAGCAACTTACACATACACATGCCTCCAACTTATTCCCTAAATGTGCTCTGAAAAATCAGTCCCTTCAGAGAATTCTAAACCAGTCCAAGGTGAGGTAACTTTGCTGGTGTTGCCACTCTTAGGGAAAGGTTTTGTCATCCGTGAATCAACCAGAAGACCTCAGAGAGCATGGAACAGGCTCCCAGCTGCCCATTAGCTGAGATTGTTCCAACAGATTTTATGTCACCACTAATAAGAAATCTGCTTTACAGGGGACTGTCACTAGCAAAACAAAAGCTTCTGGCTTTTGCTTTAAAGGAAAGATGCCAGCTTGTAAGCTCATCCTTTAATTGCCTTATACGTAATAGGAAAAGTTGTTAGTGCAGTGAACAAGCCAGAACAGGGTTGCAGAAGCCAACTGTTCTCTATTGCTTCAATGGAAAGTTCACAAGGAGGTGTGGTCTGAAGCCAATCAGAGGATGGAGGAGACTGGAGAACAGTTCCATTCCTTTCAGGCGCACAGCAAAGTCAGTCGCCTTCTTTCCTTTGCAAAGCAACCACCTGGTAGTTCTCAGAGAGAGGCTACAAAGATGCTTCAGATTAGAACAAGAGTGAGTCACAGTTTGTACAACTCAATGGCACTGCCAGCCCGCCTCTGCTCTCTCTCAGTTTTTGTTTTCCTGGTATGATAATTAGTTGTTGGCATTATGAATGTGTCTTCTGAGAAAAGGAATATGGGCACCTGTTATTTCTGGATTGAGTGTTCTATGGTTCTTACTAGGTATGTTCCCCACTCAGAGTCCAAGTACTAGCCAACATGTGGTCACCTATCCCAGCATGCCATTACTCTTCTGCTCTGCTTTTGCCAGTCCAAAATAAGGGCACGTTATAACCAGCTACTGCCTTTTGCTATTTTAATCAGAGGGCAAATTCTCTTTAAAAAATGCAGCAGTTTCATAGTTATCAAAAACTTCAAAGTTGTCATCTAGTAGTCTCAACCTCCTCTGCATATTTGAATCACTTTGGGGACTTTTTTTAATAATAAAAAAAAAAAACTACTAATGCCAGAGCCCTAACCCAGAGCTGGTTATATAGAATCTTTAAGAATGGGGCCAGCCTGAGCATTGGTGTTCATTCAAAGCCCCCCAAAGTGCTTCTGAAGCACAACTGATTTTATCCATCAAGTCCTTTCCAGTGAAAGCAAGATCCAGAAAGCTGGAGGAACTGCTCCAAGGTCCCACAAGCTGTTAGTGTGCCCTATCTGTTTGTCTTGTAGACTGAAATCCTTGGGTACCTGAACTGTGACAGTGACATTTAAATCCATTGTGCTCCCACAATAAATGTTTGATGAGGGCAGAAAGCCAGGAAGGAAAGGAAAGACCAGGACCTATTCTTCATTTTGTCATATAGCTTCTCACAGAGAAAAAGTGTTATTAAAATAAACTACCATGAACTTTTTAGTCCCAAACTAAGTCATTAAATATCAGATTCCCCAAATTTATGAACCATTCATTTCTGGGAAAGTTCTATGAATTAGATTGCCCCCCAAATCCCAAACCAAATGACATTGCCCTAACTAATTCAGCTGTTTTAAGCTCAGTGCTTGACCTTGTTCAATACCCATGCCTCACTAAGTTCTCATTTTGTGCAGTCTCATTTATTTCCCTAGTTAAACTTGACACTTTCCAATTAACAGGCTGCTCAAAATGGCATGTTTTCCTTCAGTATCAAGACTCCAGAGTGAAGCAAAGAATTATGGGAAGACTGTGTTTTGATGAAAGAGATGAAGGCTTAGAGCTAGAGAGTTGCTAAGATCTCAGCACAGAGTTCCAGACTGTTCTGTGACTTTACTAGCTCTGTCCACTGTCAGTTATGCATCTTTCACCTGCCAGTCAAGTGGAAATCAAGTAAAATCCACCCTGCGTGGTGTGCTGTGAGGGCCCAGAATTGGGTCACAGGTCCAGAGTCCTAGAACTGTGTAGCAGATATTGTACAGCAGGAACTCCACCTGAAGACGTTAGTGCACAGTGACCAGCCTTCCAAATCCTGCACTTCCACATCTGCACGCCTTCGCCCAGGTGTTCTCTGAATCCCAAAGCCCACTTTGCCCACCATGTGTAAGACTCAAGTGCCATCTCCCCCTCCCCACCACCATGGACTTCCAGCCCAATTGACAGGAATGGGAGGTTCCAGCTCTTCCCCCTACCTCAAGTGCAGTAACTCTAAAACATGTGTTGAGTGTCCTCCAGGAATGACGGTCACTTGCCCAGATGTTACCTGTCTTGATGACAAATCTTTCAATAGCTATCTTCCCTCCTTCCTTCCATTCTACTTCCTTGATGGTGCTTTCTCAGTTTATCCCCCAAATAATGAAGTCCTGTGTCAAGTTTTGGTTCTGGGGGAACTCTAAGAAGACACTGTGGTCTTGTCGGTTTAGTTATTTGATTTTAGGAAAGTTATTTATCCTCTCTGGGAATTTCTGTTCTCAAATGTAAAATAAGGGAAGAATTTTGAAGCTCCATATTGTCACTGAAGTAGACAAAGCGTCCTTCATGTGGCTGCCAAAGCCTGGCCTGAGCCAGGCATCTCCTTCCTGCCTTTTTCCCCACATTGCCGAGGGTTCCCCTCTCCCATGCTCTTTCACAGCCACTGGGAGTTCCTTGGAATTCTTTTAAGTTCCCACTTGCCCTTGGAAATCTTACTCATGCTGTCCCTCTGCCTGGAACACTCTTCTTCCCTCTTTGTTTGTCTCACTCCTACGCATCCTCCAGCTCTTAGCCAAAGTGTTGCTTCCTGTAGAGAAGTCCGGTGTAAGTGCATTCACTTACGTGCTACCAAATAATAGTGTTCTCACCGTAACTTTGGCATGTTTTATAGTAATTCCTATTAATTTCACCAAGTCCACTCAACTCCCCAACCACATCATCGCTGGCTTTTCTATTCCTTGAGGACAGAAACCCAACTTATCTTGCTCTATCCACTGCATTTCTGATAGCCAACCCAAAGCCTGCATGTAGTAGGTACTTAAAAAATAATTATTGAATAAAATATTTGCTTGTTCATTAAACATCAGAGTTGGTGGATAAGAGGATTGAGAGAATAGATGTTAAGCAAAACATCCCAGCCAGACCAGTCCTGCCATGAATGGTTTGCAGTGAAAATGTGACTTTCCCCTCAGTCCTTCTACCTGAAGCCTTAGGGAGAAGAGTATGTAAAGGGTGAGTTTCCTTCACCTGAGAGCCATTTTATCTTTTTATACCCATGACTGTCAAAATCACTAACATGAAAAATTTTAAGGTCGCAAACAAGGTGTTCAAATAATCCAGTCCAGTACTTATAAAATTATGGAGCTGAAATGTGGATAAGAACATTTAGCAGCAAGCATTGAACGTGAGCAATATATGGAAGTAGAAGTCACTGATTTACCAGACACTAAGGTCAATCCAACACTGATATTCCTTTACATGAAGTGGCCATAAGAGTTTTACCTCAAACATTCCTAGATCTTCTCAGAATGCCGGAGGATCACTCCCAGCCTTTTCCAACCACCAACCACTGCTTGTCCTAGAGTAAAGTCCTACTTCCCTTGCACACGTATAGCCTGAGGAGACTGCCTACCTTTCTCTTCCAGTTCATCTCTCTCCATCCTGCCTCTCACTTTCCTTGTAAAATCATGCATTGACAATAGACCACGTAGATGACAGTGGCCCCAATGTGTTACAGAAAGGGATCTCCATATAAAGAGGTGGTTCCATGTTCACTGCCCCACCAAGTGAAGGGTGGAGCTGAGTGGTGAGAGAAGACTTGGAAAGAACACTTGCAGAGGAGACTCAGAGAAGACTTGGAGGAGACACATGGAGCAGAGAGATATGAGAAGAATAAGTTGCACGTGTTCCTTAGTTTTGGACTTATGCCAGGGACTTAGGGGACATGTAAGGAGACACATGGAATTGAGAAATGTGGAAGAGATGTGGGTGAGAGACGTAGGGAAGCTGATAGTGGCAGCTATCACTTTCACTTTTGACTTTGATTTTGCCTTTTTCATCCTAGATTTGTCTGGTCCCTTCTGCCCCTCTCTTACAGTTCCATCCTAGAAGGTACCTCAGATTTTGCACAAGTTTACAGGCCTCAGTGGCCCACATTGGGCCAACCCTGTTTGGCCGGGCATTTAAGCACAAGATGATGGGTAACTTTCAGTGTTTTACAGGAAAACTATTATCCTTACTTCTCTTGTCTCCCTATGCACTATTCTATTAAAGTTCTTTCACACTGAGTATGCTTTTCTTTATAGGGAGGAGGACAGAACCTCTTTGGAGCATGCAGGTTTGAGGACCTGGGATACCTCTCAGCCAGCACACTAACAAGTGAACTATACCACATAGTTTAGGTATGCAGTAGGCTATATCATAAAGGTGTGTGTAATTACACTCTGTGATGTCACATGACAAAACTGCCTAATGACACATTTTCAGAATGTTTTCCTTCATTAAGGAACACATGACTTATTTATAGCAACTGCTGTTACACATCTCTATGACATTTCCCCTGTTATCAACAAAACCATAGGCCCCTCCCTCTCTTTCCCACCCTCCCATCAATTTTGCTTGTCCCATTCATCTGCAACTCTCTCTGAACTTCCAGATTAGAAGTATCACTTTTGGCTTCGCCTTTTGCCGAGTTTTCTTCCAGAGCATTTATATAGGGGAAATATTGATTGTCTATGTCCCACATACTCCACCTCCCAACCACTCTAGAACTTCTTTGAAGACTGTTTCCATGTCTTATTCAACTTTTTCTCATCAATGCCAAGTACAATGCTTGTTACTACATGACCTCCATTAAATAAATGTTTGCTGAACAGCATGACTATTTTTATGTAATCTAAGCCTTGCCTCACCACCAGTAGTCATGCTCTAAATAAACTGCTGATTAATGACTTTCCACCAAATTATAATTTTAAAAATTTTGCTAAGTGCAGTTTATTTTAAGTGTTATTCAATAATTTATACAGGTTGGAAAAAAAGAGACATCTTGGCTTAAGAAAAAAGTTTCTATAACGTGCACAGGCTTCTCATTTTGAGTTCCGAGATCACAAACAACAGCCCTGGTGTGAAAATCTGGGTAGAGGAAAAGCGTTCCAGGCATTGAACTGCAAATAGTAACTTACTATTTCTCAGGTTTCTCACATATGCCAATGTGTGGCAAATATAACTGTACTTTGATAATTCCTTAAAAGTCCGCTTTCTATTTTAATCAAGCTGAATATGAGTAGGACTTTGTTAGGATGAAGGGGATCTGCAATTAGGCAGTGGGATTCCTTTCCAACGGAGGGTTTACCTAAGAAGTTATCCTCCAATTCTGCCCTCGGGCCAGCCCTAAGAACACCAAGGCGAGTTGTGCCCCCAGGCCTCTGGAGGCCCCCACACCCAGCAGTCTATCAGTACAGCTTTGGGGCTTTCAAGATTGGGTCTGGGGCTTCAGCCTACCCAGGCCTTTGGCACACTCTCCACAGGCCCCACAGACCATACGCTGGTACACGCAGAGCTCTTGTCAGGTGACGTGCTGCGCGCTTGCATCTCACACCCTCCTCACACAGGTGGGATAACTGTAATAATTTCCCGAAGTTGGTGAGTTGAGGTGTTGGGTTAACACCTGGGGTTTTTCCTGCATTCATGACCAGCCATGTATTATTACTGACATCATAATAGTCTCTATGTTGTTCACAGGTATCCACACCTTTTGTTGCCACAAGACCAAAAAGTGCCCTTTACTTACTGATGAGAAAACTGAGGCAGAGAGGTTAAGTGAAGGATGGAGAGACACGCTGCCAGTAACCATGTACTGAGGGTGAGGACAGAAGTCCATTTCCTGCCTTCTGACTCAGAACTCTGGCCACTGCTGTCACCACACATGCGCGCGTGCGTGCACACACACACACACACACACACACACACACAGAAATGCTTCATCTCAGAAAAAAAGAGACAGGTGGGAAAACAGTTTGTGAAGAGCCAGATGTTTGATTTATACAACACAAGCTCTTCATAAATACGCCAGGCCCTGAGAAATAAATAACTCACCAATAATATAATTGCAAGTCGGGGGGTCTGAAAGACTCCACAATTGGTTCACAATAAGGATGGCCAAGTTCTGCCCTGGTTTCTCTCCTATTTTTCTCTAAAGAATAAACTACAATTTTGAAAAGATAAATATGTTTTAGTTCCACCATTTTTGCTCCACAAATAAAAGTATTCAAACTGAATTCCTGGCTAGCACTGGGAATATAGTTTCAAATGAAGCCTTATTGTCTTTCTATGAACTATTTGAAGCCTGTAGAAATAGTAAGATCTCGAATGTCCACTTAGTCTGAAGCCTGAATTGTCATAGCAGGAATGGGGCTGAGAAGGGGGTTTGAGGACAGCCCTGTAAGTGGGCTCTTGGTCTCATAAAACGATGGTAAGGAGCGTAATCTCCATAAAAGGGGGCTTCCATGTTTCCTGCCCCAGTGAATGAAGGGTGATCTGAGTGAGGGGAAGCCGGAGGAGACTTGAAAAAAGACTTGGAGGAGACATGTGTGAGGAAGAAGAGCCCACTTGCTGCTCAGCCTTGGACTTGCACGAGGGCCTTGGGGGCACATGGACTAGAGACATGTGGAGCCACTTGGAAGAGACATGGGTGAGGGACCTGGGGGGCTGACAATGGCAGCCATTACCTTACCTGTATTTTGATTTTGCTTCTTTTACCCCAGACTTGCCTGGCCCCTTCTGCCCCTTTCCTCTGGGACCCTGCTAAAAAGTGCCTTAGACATGGGGCAAGTTTTCAGGCCTCAGTGGCCCAACTTTTGGCCAATACTGTTTGACTGGACATGTACCCACAAGGGGATGGGTAACTTTGGGTTTTTCATTGGGAAACTGTATCCTTCTTTCCTCCCTAGGCACACTAATCCTGTTAAAATTACTTACACACTAACATTATGCTTTGTCTTTATGTGTTAGCTGGCAGAACCTCTTCAGAGCGAGCAAGTTTGGAGTTTCCGAGGTACCCCTCAGTCTACACTCTAGCAACCCTTCAAGGGAGTGAAGTGCATAAGGGATGAATAAACCCTGCAATCAAGTGTCAGCTGCATCCATGAAACAAGCTTGGTTCCTGCCTCTATTATCAGGCAAAGGGTCTAAAAGACTGTTATCAGGTCAGAACCTCTCTTGCCAGTTCTGGTTCTGGCCACCTGACACTGCAAATACAAACAAAAAGGACTTTGGTGCAGTGCAGCAAAAATGGAGCAAAAAATTTTATTCTAAACAACGGGGTAAAAGGAAAGAGAGACTAGTACTGTAGAGGGAGGAGACTGTCCAGTCACTGATCCACTGTGCGAGAGGGAACTGCAGTTGCTGAAGGTGGCAGGGTGGAGCAGAAGTCTGTCACTGCCAATGTAGGGGGCTCCCCCCATGGGGTGAGAGATGGAAAGGGAGACAGTTCAATGCTAGGCTAGGTCACCACCTTCCACAGGAACTATGACAAAGAAAAGAGAGTCCACATGCATCACTCCTTTTTAAATGGTCACCAAAAAAAATGCTGCTCAGTTCTGCCCCCTTCCCAGCATCCCCCTTGCTTGGTACACTGGGGACAGAGTTCCGCCCCCATCTTTCCAGCTGCACAGAAGGCCCAGGGAGGCACAGCTCCGCTTCCCACGCCACTCCAACAGGACTCAACCTAGTGTGATAGTTGTTACATCACCGTGATTAATGATGCCAGTTAAAGCCAACGCATGCTGAGCATTGCCCTCCTGGAAAGACTGAAGTCATATAGATCTACTAAGGAGGCCTTGGGAAGAGGGCATGATACCAAAAAAGATTTTTCCTTGTTACTAACTCTGGTACTAAAAGTTTTACATCAGAATGAGGTCAGGTCATGACAATTTCTGTTTTAATTTGTCAATTGGTAATCACAAATTGCAATCACTGATGACATCACCACCAACTTCCTAGGTGCCAGTTGGCACATTCCTTTTCAGTATTAGAGAAACTGCCGGTCTAGTTGGAATGACTTCATACTGTTTCCAAATAAGAACATAATCCTGTATAGAAAAATTAGGTCAACATTTATTTAACTTAAGCATTTTTGGCTATTGAAAATTTTAAACATGTAGTGGTTGCAAATTTACCTTGAACAAAGGCTCATCACATGTCACTGTTATCAGTCTATCAGTGGCAACCTCAGTGCGCTGTTCAGATGAGAACCCTTATGTCATATAAATTACACAGGCCTCGTCCTTGCTGACTCCCCTGCTGGAACACTCCTCATATTGGGAGTGTTATCCACATGGCTCACGCCACAACCATCCTCGTGGTTCCTTCAAGCCTTCCCTGAAAGTCACCTTCCCAGAGAGGCCTTCCCTGGCCATTCTTTTTAATGTAAGCCAACCGTGGCACCTCCCATCTTCTTTTTCATGTTTAATACATTTTATGCCTACTTATTTTATTTCTTATCTATTTGCCACCATTAAAGTATAAGCACTACGGGAGCAGAGATTTTTGCCTTTTATCCCCACTGCTAAAATTCCTGCTTAGATGAATTCCTAGTACAGACTAGTCATTCTGTTACCAGGTAAAGAGTCTAAAAATTGTCACTAGGGCACAACCTCTCTCACCGGTCCTGGGTCTGGCCATCTGCCACCACAAATGTAAGCGAAGGGGCCTTTGGTGAAACAAAAGAGAAAAAAGACACAATTTATTCTAACCAACAGAGTAGAGGGAAAGGGAGAACTAATGAAGTAGAGGGAGAGGGAGAAGGTTCAATTGCAGATCAATGGTGAGAGACGGATTTGGAGCTACAGGATCTGGCAGATTGTGCCAGAGGCTTGTGGCTGCCAAGGGGGATAAGATGTTCCATATTCCCTTCCCTTCTGTTGGAGGTAAGGTAGAAAATGAACCTACAGGAGTTTAGCACACAAATATGGCAGATATTCTACAAGCAATGAGAAGGGGAAAGAATAAGCCTTCACTCAAAGGCTCTATGGGTTCTCATGAGGGAATGACCTGTCCCAAATCTACTTCAGCCCAGCTCCACGGTGCTTGGGGTGGAAAGTCCTACCTCTTACCCCCACCAACATCCTACTCCTTTCTTTCCTCTTCAGTTGCAATGATTGTGTGTCAGAGGAAAAGAAAGGTTTATATTCTGACCCAGTGAATGATGACCTGAATGAACTTCCACACTCATCTCCATGACAACAGAACTCAAGTGCCTTGGATTACAACTTCCAGTATGCCATGAACCAGACCCCTTGATTGGAAGGTCAGCTGGTAAGGAACAAGGTGAATATATAAATGGAAGTGGAATGAAGGAGGAAGGGGAGGAGATTTGTGGAGACACTCATGAATGAGAGACACATGCAGAAGTGGTCCTGGTCCTTGACAGAGACAACGGCAGCCATTATCTTGACCTCATGGTAGACTATGGGGTAGATTTGAATTTTGAGTTTTTCTTTCTTCCCAGCTATCTGGGATCTCTCTAACAGCTTTCTTGTGGATCCTTGTCAGATAGTGCCTTAGATTTGTCTCAGTTGGTCAGACTCAGATAGGTCTCAGTTGCACTGATTTAAGCCAAACCTGTTTGGCTGTGTTTATCCTCAAGGGGATGAATAACTTTTGGAGTTTTATTGGGAATATGCCATTTGAAGTTCTTTCTTCTCTGTCTTCTCATACTAATTCTGTTAAAAATTTTTCACACTAACGTTTTCTTTTCCTTTCTTGATGTAGGTGGTCAGACACACACCCCCCCTTTAAAGCATGCACCCCTTGACAGTTGGGATTCCTGGGTGCCCCTTGATTGCAAGCTAGCAGTTGTCAACCTTCTGTCCATTCTCCAGATTTAGTTTTATATAAAGAATGAGGCAAAACTGTTCCATGCACCTAAAAGTCTCTCACTTAAGATGGAGATTTCTCAGTCCTTGTTTTCCTTCACAGTGGCTAGAGATGGGAGTAATGACTATAGGGTTGATCACACCTAGACAGTGCACTGGTTAGTATCTTTCATGCTGAATGAAGTCCTTCACATCCTTTACTCTGAACCCTGCTTCTTTCCCAAGACTTTCTCTATTCCAATAAATAGTATTATTTCCTCCTCAGAATCAATCTGCGTACACATGTCACTATTCTCTCCTAACACACTAGCTTTGTTGTAGCTTTTGTTTTGTTGTCTTTTAATAAACTTTGAATTCAGTCTTTATTTGGTCTTTGTAACTCCGTTGTCAGCTTCTTCAGAGTAAAGAAAATTCAAAAAATATTTTACAATTTACTGTGCCTTACACATTGGGGACTCAGTAAAAATCTGTTAAAGGAAGAAAACTAGTCAGTTTGTGATCAGAAGTGGTATTCCAAAGTCCTTCTATCCTGAATACTATCACTAGAGGTCCCATCACAAAATACAAGGTAGGAATTATCCAGCCTAAAGAAACATAGTGATAACATTCTAAAGGAAAGTTTGCATTGATGAGGATGATGAGCATGGTGATGATCAAGATTTAACTATTAACTATGTTACAGAAACTGTTCTACATCCTCTGCATGTATGAACTTAATCCTTCCAAAAGAGTTTACATGGTCTGCATTCATGTGGAAAATTGTGTATGACCTAAGGGAATGGGTTCAATATGAAAGAGCAACACAGAAACTGAAAAAGACTCTTTTCCAGTTAGTATCATTTTCCCATTAATAGTCTTAATACTCACCCCAGGGAAACAACTGATTGCATAATATTAAAGGTATTTGCATTTGTTACAGTGTTCCAAACCTCTCCATTACCAAGAGAAAGGATTACCACTCAATTAGATCATGAAACAGAAGATTATGCAGTTTGAGTCCCAAGATGTAACAGATTTGAAGAGACTGTGTGTCAGGAAAAACGAAGTGAAGACAAGAGTCACTCTAGGATCTGTTAGCATGGTGATAGTGTCCCGTACAAGCAGTCAAGGCATTTCTCTTCCTTGTTCCTTCATGTGGCTGCTTTGAATGGTACAACTCATTTACAATAGAAATGAGCCACGCATGCTCAAAATGGATGTGACTAGCTGACTCTGGAGGGTTTCTGTCCTTGAATCACATACAGTCTAATATTAGCTATTTCACTATGTTTACTTACAATACAAATTAAATTCCTGAGCTGGGACTAGCCAGTGGGGAGATAGCAGACTGAATCTGTAATTCTAGGAGAAAATAAACCATAGTTTGTCCTCAAAAAAAGACATTTTAAATATGTAAGTTTGGATAGGAAAAAATGTTGTGATTGTTGCTGGTTATCTAATGTTATTATTTAATCTGATTTTTCTAGTTATAGAACGCAATGATACAAGAAAAAACTGAAGAATTAGTGTTAAATTATAAGCTTTGGTTGCTCATCTCTTTCTAGACCTAGTGTAACTATAATAACCTCTAAGTGGTTCATTTTATTTCCTACTTGAAACATAGTAATAAATTATGGTCAATTTTGGTGTTTAGCTTTCTTAATAAGATTTTGCTGATCTGATCATTTGATAATTAGGACAAAGTTGTATGCCCCCAAATCTGTATGAACCGCTGTGACTTCACTGCCACACATTGTACTTCAACATATTCATACTGTCACAAGTAAGGTCAGATGAAAAGGATGTGAAGAGAGCAGCATGTAGCTGATGCACCATAAAAAGTTGTAGAATGAATATGGTAACCTCAAATGTTACTTTTGGCAGCAATTATCAATAAATGTCATTCCATTTTTAGCTACGTTTGATTCTTCCATATTGTAGAATGCATCTGAGAATGAAACAACAGAAGTCTGAGTGATACTAAGCATAGTTATTTACATGTGTAACTGATATGAATTGTTCCCTGACACTAGAAGTGCAATAAATGTCACCATCTGTGAGATATTCAATAACCAGCTCACACATGCATGCATGCGCACACACGTGCACACACACACACACACACAAAGGATTCTAGGTCTAAGGGGCACCACACTCCAGGCTGTGGCAAAGCTGCCTAATCTATATTGTCCAGGGGCATCCAGACTTGAGAAAACCACAATTTGTTTGAAATTGATGGCCTAGAGCCTAGCAATCTCTTCCTTTTGCCTTCTCTGAAGTAGAAAACTTGAAAGAAAATGCTCTTACAAAATCCACTGAGGCTCCAGAGAACCAAGAAGAGGACTCACAAGCCTAGAGTCAACCTACAGACAATTCTGTTTGTCTTACAAAGAATTTTAGAAATCAGGAAATTTCACATAAATGTATGAGTTTACAGTTTCTCTAAAATGTCAGGAGATCCAGCAGCACTGGGCCTTTTCCATGTAGCAGTAGTTGGTCCAAGTTGAGAAGCAGCTGGCATTTCCCATCTCCTGACAGTGCATAATTGCTCCATTATTTCCCTTTCACCCTGGCCCTTAACAAATTTTACATTTTTGACGTAACACCAGGAGTGAGGATGAGAGTTCATAACAGTGAGGGACACCTCAAAAATATCATTTGAACTGATGCAAAAATCCTCAATAAAATTGTAGCTAATAGAATCCAACAATGCATCAAAAAGATAGTTCACCACAACCAAGTGGGATTTATTCCAGGGGCACAAGGATGGTTCAACATCAGAAAGTCAATAAATGTAATACAACACATCAACAAAAAGAAAAATAAAAACCATATGATCATATCAATAGATGCTGAGAACGCATTTGACAAAGTCCAACATCCATTTATGATGAAAGTCCTTGAAATTCTAGGGATAGAAGGAACACACCTCATCATGATAAAGGCCATATATGACAAACCCACAGCCAATATCATTCTCAATGGTGAAAAGCTGAAAGCCTTTCCCCTGAAATCTGGAAAGACAAGGATGTCCACTGTCACCACTACTTTTCAATATAACAATGAAATTCCTAGCCAGAGCAATAAGATAAGAGAAAGGCATACAAGGAATTCAAATAGGGAAAGAAGAAGTAAAGCTATCACTATTTGCAGAGAATATGATAATATACATAGAGAACCCTAAAAACTCCACAGAAAAACTAATGAAAATAATAAATCAATTTAGTAAAGTTGCAGGACACAAAATCAACACACAAAAATCAGTAGCCTTCCTATATGCAAACAATCAATGAGAAGAGGAGGAAATCAAGAAAACCACCCCTTTTACAATTGAAACAAAAAAAAAATATTAAATACCTGGGAATAAACCTAACAAAAGAGATGAAGTACCTATAAAAAGAAAACTATAAAACATTATTAAAATAATTAGAAGAAGATGCAAAGAAATGGAAAGACATCCCCTGCTCATGGATTGGAAGAATTAACATTATCAAAATGGCCATACTACCAAAAGCAATTTACAGATTCAATGCTATTCCATTAAAAATCTCAATGACATTCTTCAAAGAGATAGAACAAATACTGATGAAGTTCATATGGAACCACAAAAAAACCTAGAATAGCCAAAGCTCTCCTGACCAAAAAGGAGAATGGAGGTATCACCCTCCCAGACTTCAAACTATACTACAAAGCCATAATAATTAAAACTGCATGGTACTGGAACAAAAATAGACACACATCAATGGACTTGAATAGAGAACCCAGAAATCAATCCATATATATATGGACAATTAATCTTTGATAAAGGTGCAAAGAATATGCAGTGGAACAAGGACAGTTTGTTCAACAAATGGTGCTGGGATACTGGACGACTACATGCAGAAAAATGAAACTAGACTACTACCTCATGCCATGCATGAAAACCAATTCAAAATGGGTAAGAGACTTGGGTGTAAGACCTGAAACCATAAAATATACATAGGCAAACAATAGGCAAGAAAACATTTGCAAAACAATACATGACATACATCTTAGTAATATTTTCAAAGACATATTCCCCAAGGAAAGGAAGTGAAGGAAAAGATGAACAGCTGGGATTACATCAAAATAAAAAGCTTCTGTACAGCAAAAGAGACATTAACCAAAACAAACAGACACCCTACTAATTGGGAGAAAATCTTTGCACACAATAAAACCGATAAAGGACTGATAACAAAAATCTACAAGGAGCTCACACAACTCAAAAAAAACAAAGTCAACATCCACTCAAAAAATGGGAAGAGCTAAAAAGACACTTCTCCAAAGAAGAAAAGCAAATGGCCAATAAGTATATGAAAAAATGTTCAACATCACTTATAATCAGGGAAATGCAAATCAAAAACACAATGAGATACCACCTCACACCGGTGAGAATGGCACACATTAAAAAAAAAACAGGCAGCAACAAATGTTGGCAAGGATGTGGAGAAAAAGGAACTCTTCTACACTGCTGATGGGAATGCAAATTGGTCCAACTACTATGGAAAGCTGTATGGTGGTTCCTCAAACTGCTAAAAATGGAGCTTCCATATGACCCAGCAATACCACTTTTGGGAATCTACCCAAAGGACACAAAAACACTAATCCAAAAGGATACATGCACCCGTATATTTATTGCAGCACTGTTAACAATAGCTAAGGTATGGAAACAATCCAGATGCCCAAAAATAGATGATTGGATCAAGAAGATGTGGTACTACTACTCAGCAGGGATACTACTCATCAGTCAAAAAAGATAAACACATGCAATTTGCAGCAACATGGATGGAGTTAGAAGGGATCATGTCCAGTGAAGTAAGCCAGAAAGAAAGGGAAAAATATTGAATGGTTTCACTTATTACAGGAATCTAGAGAAACCAAGTAAGAATGAGATATTCAGTGAGGGAGGGGGCAGATAAGGGTTCAAAACGGGGGAGAGAGGAGCACAAGGGACTGTGGTGATGGTTCACGGGTGAATCGGTGGTGGGTAACCCACAGGGGATAAACTATAATGTAAATGATACAAATAATAATAAATATATATTTATTTTAAAAATCAGTTGATTTTCCAAAATAGCAATTGATTTAGCAACATGATTATAGTTAGCATCAGCCTGTTTCTATTCATAATTTTCCTCTCTTTCAACTTCCTATAGTAAGCAGATATTCACATAGAAATTTTATGGACCAGAAACTGTTGATGATTGAGTTTCTTGGGTTCCTCTGAGAAAGAATTTTGCAGAGTCTCCATTCAGTGGCACATGGCAAGTTTCTTAAAAGAAAAACACCTGCTTCAACACAGGTTGACAGCAATCTTAAAGAGCAAAATCTGCTGGTTGTCAGAACATGGTGTGTCTTTATATATTGTTCTTTGATGGAGTTTATTCATTTGTGGCATTTTTTTCACTTTATGTAATTTATTGTTTTGATGTTAGGTTGAGTTAGTTTCCTGTAATGACTGTCAATCTTTCTGTCCTACCTCTGGTTTTCGATCTAGTGAAAACTTCTATCCCAAACTTTCTATGCTAAGTTTCCGTCAGGGACTATTTCAACACTCATGTACTAACTCATCTTAATCTTCTCAACAGTCCCATGAGGTAGGTACTATTTTTATTTTCAACTTCAGATGAGGACACTTAAGGACAGAAGTTAAGTCACTTGCCCAAGATCACATTGCTAGCGGGCAGCAGTGTGAGGTACACCAGCAGTCTGATTCCAGTCTTTGCTTTTAGCCATCAAGGTATGTTTTCAACCCTGCATCCAATCAAGCAGTTAAAAATTCTATTCTTTAAAACATCACCCAAGTCTAGGAAAGGTACTCTGGACCCCCCAAATTGGGCTGGTTTTGCTATCTATGGACTCCTAGAGACCCTGAGCTAATTACCACCAAAACATTCATCCCAGAGCTCTGCACTCACCTGCCAAACTTCCTTTCTAACTTTGAAGTAAGAACAGTTCCTTATCCATCATTCTTACCTCATCATGCAGTTAAGTAGACATGCAATACACATTTGCTGCATGAAAAATAAAATATATGCTATTTTAATTTTGTTTTGTTACCATCCTGGGCCAAATTACCATTGTGTCAAAACTGGACCAATTAACATCTTACTGAAGAGTTTCATTGCCTCTGGATTCCCATCTTTCCAACGCAATGCTCTCCTCTGCAAATGCAAACAATGACAGCTTGCACTCTGACGTATTATGGGGACTTAATGAGATGTTTATAAGGGCCTAACCAAGTGTCTGGCACTTAAAAACACTCAATATAGTACCTCCTGTTGTAGATGTTACTAGAATTTTACATTCAGCATCATTTTATAAAGTTACACCCAGACCCAACATTAACTCCTTTTTCCAATCTTGCATGTGGGTCCTTTCTCAACTTCCCTGTGTGTTTCTTCATCTGCTAGAAAGGTGAGAGTACCAGAAGCCATAGAACAAATAGATTTAAGTCCAGAGGAGGAGAAATTATACTTGACGACTTGCAATGTTAAGACAAAGGAGGTGCATTACTTTTATATTAACATCTATGAGCGTGTATTATATGGAATACAACACAAAATTTGCATGAATTTTTTTTCAAAACATAATACATACGTAAGACTTAAGGGAAATTCTTGCAAGTCACTGCTTTGGGTTAATATCCTCACACCCCCCTCCCCGGAAATTAAGTATTATGAAAATAATGTCCAATATCCAGCAAGATGCTCAGAACCCATCTTGCCTTTCATGTCTGCTTGCTCTTTTACAGTCACTGGTTTCAATGAGAATCTCCTCTGTGAGTGTTCTGAGGAAACAATAATGGTAATGATAACCTATCCTTACTGATCTCCCACAGCCTGCTCTGCACCCTGTTAAATGACTAACATACGTTATAACTTTCAATTATTCTAAGAACACAGACACATAGGTAAAACTATCATCTCCTCTTTAAAAACAGGAAACAAGCTTGAAAAGTTTAAACAATGTGTCCCAAGTCACACAAAAAGGAAGTGGTGGAGACAGTCAAACCCACCATCATGTCCCACTGCCTTGAGTATAAAACCCACTTTATGATGATGTTGATTTAAATGTGTATATTGAAAAAATAGATGTGTATATTGAATCCCTGAGATGAAGAGTGAAGCTCATATTCTTAATTTAGATTGTTATTTCTTCCTGTTCCAAACTATGGTCATACACATCTAATTGACTAATTAAAGGCAACTTACCATATAGAACTTTACAAATAAAAGAAAGCTTTACTAATAATCCTTTCTTTTTCCTTAGGATTTCATGTTCGTACACTATCTGGAATGCCTTGCAATAAAACATAGGTCCATTTCATTATAAAAACAGCACACATTGAATAAAAATAAGAGTATTCCACTGTAAGTATATTTTAAACCCTTTCAGAAAAGCTAATATATTGGTACTTTGTTCAGCCAAAGCTGAGAAGGAAATCTAGGCAGAGCTCTCTAGTAAAACCCTATATTAAAAATTAAAAATAGAAATATAAAATGATAGGCTAGATAAGGAATAAGTATTTCTAAAGTATAAATAAAGAAGAGAATTTTAGAAGAACATATTGGTCTTCCCCCGCCCTGTTCAATAGCATCTGCCCAAATGTCAAGTCTGCACTTCAATGACAAGATTGTGTGGAAGGAAAGAAAATCAAACGAGAAACAGTTTCTAAGATGTGTTTAACTATTTACAATATCTGACCTTCTATAATTCAAATTATTTTGGTTGCATGCAAATTTCCAAAGTAGACAGCTTCTCTAATGAATGTATTATTATATTTTTAACTAAAAATATTTTTTTCTGTTTCATCTGAAAAAGTCTAAGCTTTTTATTCAACTCCTTACAGGTCCCTTTACTTTAGAAACTAATGGAAAGTTCACAAAAATCTTTTTGCATAATGACATAAATTCAATCAAATTCTTAAACACTAACACCAGAATCCTGTCTGGATGAGTTTAATTCTTTTGATTATATTGGTACTTATGGGGAGAGATTTTTTTTTACTAATTATTAATCAGTAGTTGGAAAAAAAGAAAAAGAATAGTAACCACTACTGATACAACTCCTCACGAAATTTTGTTACATGGTTTGTAGTAAACATAAACATTGGTGATCAAGGGCTGAGTGTGAAGGCAAGAGTTAGAGGGTAGAGAAATAGGACACTTAGTTATGAACCCAGTGCCCAAGGAATTATTGGATTGTCCACAAATAGTTGCTGTCACATGTCTGATGGATACACTTTACTATATTGTCTATTGCATTTCATGTCGATTCATAAATCCTTGTGATTGGCTAGATGCACAATGGCAATGTCACTACGATGTAACTTTGAGCAAATCAGTCTTTCTCATCCTCAATTTCATCATCTATGACCCACGCTAAGATAATAAAAACATATAAAACTCAAAGGTACTATTGACTAAAAGCATCATCTTTCAATTTCCTCACAATTAGTGATGTCATTTAAACATTTTCCATCCACATTGTTACCATTACTAAAGGCCTTTTGGCACTTACAGTCTTGTGCTCTCATTTATTGAGCATGAACTATGTTTCCAGAGATGAGAGGCGGGATACAGGGAATATATTTGTATGCATAATAACTTCAAATTTAGTAACATAAAACAACACCATTTTATGATGCCTACACATTCTATCTCTACTCCACAAAGTATGGAACCTCAGCTGGAAAGCTTCCAACAGCTGAAATAACTCAAATGCTTCAGGGTTGGACTCATTTGAAGGATTTTCCACTCACATATTTGGTGCCTGATCTGAAATTACTTGAAGACCCAGTGAGCACCTTCAATTATTTCACATCAGGCACCAAACCTGTGAGCTTCTACCCTTCATGGAGGGGGGCTTCCTCACTCCACAGTGGTTTCTGGACAGTCAGTGGTGTTACGTGGGGTTTGGGGAGCCAAGTGAGAATGTTTCATTGTCTTTTATGACCTGCTCTCCAAAGTCACATTGTGCCACTTTCACTGAACGATATTAGTTGAAACAGTCATAAGTCTACCCAGATTCAAGGTGAGGGCTCATAAATTCCTTATTGTCAATGAGACTGAAGAAGTTGCAGCCATGTTTTAAAACTGTCACATGTAAATGTAAACATATACGTATTAATTTCCACAAATCAATCAAGTAGGCAATATTAATTCTATTTTAGCTTGCCCAGGCTCATATAACTTGTAAGTTGTAGAGGGATGTTTCAATTATATCTAGAGCAAAGTCCAACTAATTCTATTAAAGTATATTAACTTCACGAGGACCACATTAGTTTCAATGTTTATTACTGCCACTCCAATAATTTTGACCTGACGCTATAATCACGATGACCGATTTCCCTTGAAAGCAAAATAAGTCAGAGGAGATGAAATTGTGCTCAATTTAAATAAGCATAATTTACAAGACAGATAAACATGAGGCACACTTTGGGGGTTTCAAATTGAAGTCAATCATGTCCAGGGATCAACCCAGCAAGGCAGCATTTTCTAGAGTAGTAGGAGCTGAGGCTCCTGGGTAGTCTTTGTCTCTTTGCTGGGCTGTATCTGCCACCACAGTTTTCTTCTCTGCAAGCCTCAGCTGGTTTGATTTATCTGAGAAATTGACTCAGCGTTTCATTTCATGGTGCACATAAGGCTAAAGTCAAAGATCATGCTTACAGAGTAGAGAAAACAGGGCTGCGGTATAGGTTACTAATTTCCCTCTAGCCTTTTCTCAATCAATACCAATCACAGTCGACTATTTCATCACGTCCACAGCGTGGTGACACCAGTGACAGGAGTGACCTCCCACACCATGGTTCATTTGTGCTGTACATAGGAAGTGGCTGACGAACATCTTTTGGACAAGCCAGGTTGAAAATATGACCTTCTGATCTCAGTCAAGAAAGTGTATTGAACCCAATCACAAAGTGGAAAGAAAAAAAGAGAGCCGTCACTAAAAATATCTCTTAAAATTACATCTTATAAAGTCTACAAAATCCATTACCTTGGAAAGTTTCTATTTCATTTCTCAAAGTCATTCCGAATGTCCAATTCATAGATGCTAATGACCTTTGCAAAACACTCTGCTCTGTTCATTTGCTCTGCGCATGTCCGTACACATGTGCGTTGTATTGGGCGGAGGGGAGCGGGACGGGGGGAGTTGTCCGTATGTCTTCCAGATCTCCATCAATAAGTTTCATACAATGGCAAAGTCTTGCTGCTACATTGAAAGTACAGTGATGGAGGAGAAAAGAGATCACTGTAATAAATATGCTCAGGTCAAAAAGGAGCTGAAAGGAATGTATTTTCTTTAAAATGAACAATCATCGAAGATTCTAAATACTTTGCATGATTTAAATAAGGGAGTAGAATAAATGCACGAATGTAAAATCTGGAGGAGCTGCAAAATTCACTGTTTATATTGAATGAATTATCACTAATATTCAAATGAGCAATTGCTAGCAAACTGATTTGTCCCCTAGGGCTACATTTTGTCACATTGCCACAAGCAAGACAGAATTTCTGTGTCAGAAGAGGCTATGTTACATGTCATATGTTTGGCACCATTTTATTATATAGAGCCAATGAGAGAAAAAACAAAGGTAAAGAATGAGTGTGGGTATGGGTGTGGGTGCCAGCGTGGGAGAGCAGTCCCAGGTAAAAAGCAAGAAACAGAGACGAGGCGGCATACATTTTTAATCAGCTGTTAGTGCTTCTCTTGAGCTAGGGAACTAAATGTTGTAATTCTATCTAAAAACCTTTTTGGTTATAAAGATAAATAAAAGTCCAATTTATTTGGTGATCTATCTAAAACCATAGCCACAGAAAAAATCAAATCCCTTAAATATGGGTTAACTTCTATTATTAGATTGGATCTGCCAAAACAAAAGCAGGTCTTTTTATAGTTTTGCTCTCTTTCTTATAAATGTAATGACTAGCACATAGTTGACATTCAATAAACAGTGTCAAAGCAGCTTAACACTGGAAATATTTTTGGCCTATCTGCCAATTACAACATAGTTGATAAATACTGACTCTACAAGGAAGTTGTATCTATAAACTACATGACTTTTTTTTTTAACATAAACAGAGAAACAAACTGCCAGTTCACAATTCTTTCTTTATCCTTACCTAGTCCCTTACCTAGGAAAGGGATGACATCTATTGCTATTTGCATCTTTTCCACAAAATTCCAAGAATTCATTCTTGGGTGTACATGATTTTTCTCTCAAAGAAAAAAAAATATAATGAACTAATATTTAGGTTGGGCTTTTCTTTTGTAACTTTACCTTTGATATATGTATGGATTAAGTGAAGAGAAATCTAATTTGGTGAAATCAAAGGATTCTAAATTTTTTTTAAGTAAAAGGTCTTTCACATGTACAAAAACAAACTCATTATCCCCAATGAGTTTCCTAATTCCTAATTACATACATCACTACCTTAGTAGCCTAGAGTGTTAAACATAATGATTTAGTCACCCAGGCCAAAGAGGAATGTAAAGCATTTCTCATGACATGGTGTATTTGTGTCCTGTTCTCCTTAGGGATATTTGTCACTAGACAGATATTTTATTGTTTATTATCTTTTGTTTTTCCAGGTTGCTACAGAAAAAAAAAATCACATTCCATTCAACAACTAAATGTAACACAAAAATGCTTTAATCTATGGAAAGATAAATTTCTAAAAAGTATTACAGCAGCTTATGTCCCTTGCTTTAGTAAAACCAAAAATGTAGAGTTATTTATTGCTTTTGCAAAGCCTTTTCCAATATACTTTAATATAGACAATTGCTTTATGGGGCAGATAGCATACATTTTATTACCATTTTTCAAATGAAGAAACTGAGCCTTACTGAGTTAAAGGAACTTGTTTAAGGTCACACTATTAGAGAAGGGAGATTAGTAAACAAGTTCTTCAAATCAAGATAACACCCCTCTATATTGCATTCAATACTACCTAGAGGTGTTCAGTCCTACCCAGTCACTTTATTTAATTCTCTGTGTTACAGTTCCAACAGCATTGTTGGAAAGAAATGTGAATATACTGCAAAAAAGCAAATAAAGTTTCAAAAATTTCTTCTTAACATTAGAATTTTCCATTAAAAAGATGTATCATCTCTGGCTATCAATGTCACTGAGGCTTAAAGAAGAAATGGTGAAGACTGAGGGTCATTTACTACAGCTCAGCACATCAGTTATGACAGGCATTTACTTAATGGTTTGAAAATCTCAAAGGTATTTAGCAATTCCTACAAAAGGTCTGGTGGCAGGGCCACTGATGTTAGCTTTCCATAGATTTTTATTTAATTCATTTGAAAACCATACATTGAGTGCCTAGCATGTCCTAGATACCTCACTGTGTACTGGGGCTACCAAACTGAATAACCTGTTTAATGAGAAAAAGAGGTAAGTAAATACATTAATTTAATTAAACAAGTATAAGGTATAAACAGGATGTTGTAAGAGTCCGTGGTAATTTTCCTTTCTGCCATAAGCTGTTGTCTCTGCTTCTTTGTTCAAGTTAATGAGCTTGGCAAAGGAGACATGTACTAAATAATAGTCACTCTGGGCCTACCTATAGGCAGCTTTATTTATGAAAGTAGAGGTAAGTGTGAGATGAGAGCTGTCTTCTTTTATTTCATCAGGCAAACAATAATTTTTCAATTATTGCAGTGACTAAAATATAGACCAAAATGATGGGCTACCTGATCTGGTCAAGACCCCTGCCATGTGCTTCTCCTTCATCTGGTGACCCCTATTTAAGACTCTCTTGGAGGAAAATAGGGCCCCCATAATTGGGTTTAGATGAGATCATGAAAATGAGACTCTTATGATGAGATTATCACTCTTAAAAGCAATGATAATGGAGAGCTTTCCCCACCTATTCTAACTACCCTGATACCCTTCCAACCTAGTTAAGGTGAAAGATCACATATGACAATTACTTGAACCTTACTTCAACCTTACCATAATGTGTACTTCTCTACGAGGCTACGCCTTCCTTAGTGAACAAAAACTATTTTGTATTTTGTTTGTATTCCCAGGACTTTCCATAGGATAGCATAGACTCCATAACAGTGGCAATAACTCCAGGGGGTAGGATATAGTGGGGAGGAATGATGGGATTTAACTTTGTCTTCAACACCTCCCCCATGGTTTCTATTAACCATCCCCATTACACACCCACATAAATACAGAATGTACCTAAAACCAGTATGCATGCTAGATCAATGTGAAATCAAGCAAGGTTCATAGGCTCCCTTCCCACCAGATGCTTAGAAAACCCTCCTGCACATCACCCAAACCTAGTGAATATCCATTAAAATACCACTGGAGGAAGAGACAAAGCAAGGAACAATAAAGGCTGTATCACCATGATCTTATTTGAATCAAGTCTATTGAACTATCGTTTACGTTGGCAAAGTTTTCCATTTTCATATGCAAAATTTGAGTTTTGACTTATGTATAGTCATAAACAACCACCACCATAATCAATAGAGAACATTTCTTTTTTCTTTTTTTCTAAGATTTTTTTTAATTTATTTATGCACAGAAGAACCAGGGTGTAGGCCAGAGATGTGGGGTGGTGAGAGGATTCACCAGAGACAGAGCAGGGAGCAGAACAGGCAGATAGACAGAAGTACACTGCTGAGGGGAGCAGCGGGCAAGGCAAGATAGGTCTGCCGAGCCATGTGGGAATCTCCCTGGCTGGGGATCGAACTCTTGCTGCATCAGCTGTGGACAGCTTCAGAGGCCAAGACTCAACCCATTGCACCACCAAGGAGGCCCGAACATTTCTATCATTCCTGAAAATTTCTCTTTGAATTATCAGAATTGTAAATGGACCCATAAGGAGAACCACAAAATCTGTCAGTGCTGTAGATTAAATAATGGACCTTTGCATCTTGGACAACTTATCTCTCCGATATGATTATTCCCCCCTACTTATCAAGCCATCTTGATAAGTTATTTGGTTGTGCTGCATTTTTCTTTTAGCAAGCACTTAGCAAACAAGATATCATTGTTACTCCTCCCCACCCCCACCAAAAAAACTAATCTGGTCTAATTATAAAGATTCATACTCCAACACAATGAAGTCGATACATCTCTTCCCCCAATTTACCTGTATGTACCTCTTACTAGAAACAGTCATATGAATATTTTAGCAATGTAAGGTAGAGGGTTTTTAATGTGCTGGCCTTTAGTTTTATCAAATAGGCATTGTGTGTGCCCTTCTTTTGTTTATTGGTTATAGTCCCTTATAATGACTGTAAAAAGAACTTTCATCCTGGGAATACTTTCTGCATTTGGATTTGATCTGATGGATGAACAGAATGACACAGCAAACAAGTGAATGACTGAATGAATGAATGAATGAATGAGAGGTGACCTCAATTTCATGGATGAGGTATCTTCTGAAAGGCACAGTGAGGTCAGGCGACTGGCAGAAAGCCACACACTGATGTTCTCGCCGTGCGCAGATGCCAAATTTCCTTTCTTTGCTCTATCCATTGAGCTATAAGCTTGATTTTTTTTAAAAAATCCCCATAAATATCAACATTAAAAGATGGAAAAACTAAACCATGTACAAATAAAATGCTTTTTATGTGAATTTAATGTGGAAAATATAACATGAGTAACGATTTGGGGAGTAAATTTTTTCTTAAATAGGAAGATGCTTTCCTCTTATTCCCAAGTCCTTCCTCTCCACTAAATGGATTCAGTTTTACTTTTTGGTAATATTCTTTGTGTTTGTTTGTTTCTTTTGCATAGAGCACTGTGCATTGTCCATTGTGTTCTTGTTTAACAGGCTTTTTTAAAAGAAATAGTTACCTTCACTGTTCCCACTATGTAATGACATGGAGGGAAAGCTAGAAGAGATTCTACCTAGAGAGATCATCCATTGTTATCTACACTCTTGCACTTTATTTTCTGTTTCTGCACATTTTGGACAGATCAGGAACAAATTTGATGACATTTCCGTTCAGATGCTTTCATTCAGGAGCACCTACCAAAAGAATTTCAATGAGCATGAGATAAAACCTATTTGCAGTTTATAGGCAACTGATTTAAATGGTCCTAACAACAAAAAGGCAAGGGGGAAAAGCCATTAAAGTAGCCCTCCCGAGGGGAACACACTGCTCTTCAGTGCGTTCAGAGCTGCGCCTTCACTCCATCAGCTGCTCAGATATTCATGAATTGCTGCGTCTTCCAGATCGCTTTTTCTCTCCCTCTGCCTTTCTGGCGCGGCTCTGCCTCCCTCCCTCTCTCCCTCTGGCTTCTGCTCTTTCTTACTCCTTCTCTCAGCTGCTTAACTACAGCTCCCACTGGAACTTGCACAATCAAAAACAGCTCTCCTCGCGAGCAGCCTCCAGAAGCGCATCACCTGGAGCAGAGCGACTCCCCTACCGCACAGCAGCCAGGTAGCTGGGGGCGCCGGGGGGGTGCCCGCCTCTTGCTCGGCGCATCACCCGCAGGAACATCACCCCGGAATCCGCTGCACGCCGGGGTCCTGTAGCCGTGATGCCTGAGCTCCCGAGAAATAATGGAAAGAGCAAAGCCACTGCCGGTGGCAACTGAAAGTGGAGAGGAAAGCTTGCTGCAGTAGTCGGTGCTGCAGAATGTGTGAGTGAAGACCCGAGCCCCGCCAGTGTCCATTCCGCTCGGTCCTCATTAACTGACTCCAGAAGGGAAATCGGGTACCAGATGCACTAACCAGGCGGCTGCCACCCTGGATCTATAACTGTGAACTCCCCATTGTGGAAAATGGTAAACAAAGACATGAATGGATTCCCAGTCAAGAAATGCTCAGCCTTCCAATTTTTTAAGAAGCGGGTAAGGACAGGTTTTGTTTGTTTCTTTTGTTTTCTGCGCTTTGAAATGTTTTTCAACGGGTGCCTGAGGTAAACCTAAGGTTTTGTTACCAGACCTTGAATGAACGCGGTGCTTCTGGCAGCTGTGGTCCAGCTGGGAAATATACTTGACTTGATGTAAATTTGTGGGTGGGGGCAAGCTGAAAGAGTTGTTTTGGGCGAAGGGGGTTGGGCTGGGATGACTTACTAGTGGTTGAGCTGGTAATGGGAATTTATCCATCAAAGCCTTAAGATTAAAGGCAGTTTCTGGTAGAAATGGCCTGAGTATGGTTATGGCTAGTAATGAAGTCAGGTACTTATTCAGTAGCTCTTTCGCACTCTCTCTTCCACTGTCTCTCTCCCCCTGTCTCTCTCTTCTTCTCTTTGAAAGGTTCAACTTTTCCACACCTTTCATTCATTGTTTCCTGTGCTGCATTATTGTCTTCACTAGCTCAGAGCAATAGCTTCTGGCTTCCCAAATCCACTCAGCCAATAACTTGCTGAGTCTCTGTGGTAAAAATAGCAGGACTAGAATGACCTTTTAAAGAAATGATGGAATCCAGTATTTTAAACCCTCTTTTTCAAGTTGCCTCAATTTTGCTCTGTCTGACCCCTTTTCTTTTAGGGGTTAACAGGCAATCTGAATTCAAGTGATAATGAGGGGGTTCTGCCGCTGTATACATTTATTTCTTAAATTCCTTGTTCTTTCATTCAAAGTATTAATGTCCATTGGCTGTATGTGAGAGATTTTTTCTTTTTCGTGTGATTCACAATAAACAATTCATTGTAATGGTCACACTGGTTTCTGCTTAAATCTGCAAATTTATACACAAGTGGGACTTAAGAAACAAATGATTGTAAAGTGACTGATGTCTGACTCTCTTATGCAGTTCTTTAAGTCACATAAGCTTCCACCAGCCCCTTATTGCCTGACCTATTTAATACCCCAAGGGTAATTTCATCAAAATGGCTCTCTCCATTCACTGTCCCTCCCTTCATTCAGGTCCTTTCTGGGCTGAGCCTGAAGTGCAGCCCTTCACTTAACCCACCACAGGCAGAACACAGTGAATTACAGGCTGGGCTGCGCTCCCTCCCTGCACCAAATGGGTAGCTTGGGAAGCCTGGGCTGCAGACAACTGTATGGTCAGGACCAGCCAGAGGGCCAGCCCAGGTTCCCATGAGATGTTGACAGACTTCTGATCAGTAAAAGAAAATCTTCCCCAAAGTCCATGGGTGAAAGCAGATGCATTAAACCAAAGCAGAACCAGCCTATCCCGGCAGTGGCTAATGGGGCCTAAGCACCAGGGCAGGTCCCTCAGGAGAGGGGACCACATCTTGAATGGAAGCAAGTCAGTGCCACATCTCAGAGCTTGGTGATATTTGTTTTCCCTGTAGCCAAAATATTTCTTCCCAGGGAAAGGCCCTCTGTGAAAATGAATTTCCAACAGCAAACAAATGTTTTGCTAATAACAAATGCCATAACCCATAATTCAGTACTTACTTTCAACTCTCTTTAAACAATTCATTTATTTGGTGATGTTGGGGGAAAGGGGGGGGGGAAGGTGATTTTTTAAAACTCCTCACTCAGGTATCTTTAATCAACCAAGTAGCTAGCAAGGTGATTTTTTAAAGTTGTCTCAAATTCTTTGCTATGAAACTGTACTAATAAACTAATTTGCCATATGACTTCATTTTATTTAGAAGTTTAATGTTACCACTAGTTTTTAATTGGAGTCTCTGTAGATTTTGAGTTCTACAAAGATCCAGGCAAGGTACTGATGATCTCTTATCTGAGTGCATGCAGAGAGAAAGAAGTTTACTTCAAGGTATCTAGCATGCAAATTCATCGACCCTCTAACCTGGATCTATCAGTTGCTGGAGAAGGATCAGGAATCCCCCTCGTTCTCTCCTTCATCCTCTAGAAAGCCAAACATAGCAGAATGTGAAGAATTGTATCAAGTCATGGAAGCCGAAGGATACATTCCCAGGTTCTTGTCCAGTGATGTGCTCCACAAGGTTTCTATCCTATACATTCTGTTGTATACGTTCTGTTGTATACGTTCATTCATTTAGCTTAAACCATGATTGCATTGGACTTGTGCTTGTCATCTGTTTCAGCTTGAGTTTTTATTACACAACCAATGTAATAATAAATTGTATAATTCATTAAGATAATACTTAGGCAAATCCCACCTCCTCCCCTATCTTCCTCCCTTCCCCAGAGGTAACTGCTGTTGTATATCGGCATCTATGCTTTTCAGACCTTTTCTGTGTGTTTGTATACACAGTCATGTACTACATGTACTATAATGCTTTTGTTTTCAGCTTAGAATTCTACTGTTGAAGTTCCACACATTTCTGCATATTTTATGTTTAACCTAACTAGACAGTCTTAACAAAGTGAACCCTTGTCCTTTGCCCACATGAAACCGTGAATAGATCTTAGAAAAAATACCCATAGCTTTGTAAGATTCACTAAAGAGACTAAATTTTGGACCTAGACTGTGATTGCAGAAGATTGAATGGGGGCTTCCCTAGTTTCTGAGATGTTCCAAAGGGATCCTAAGAAGCTCACTGAAAGAGAAAATAGAAAATCTGTCCTGTCATTCACTTAGGAGAGAAAGTATAGCCACTATTTCCTGAGTGCTTAGTATGTCCTAAACCTTATGAGCCAAATGCTTTTGTGTATTATCTTATTTAATCCTTATGGTAGCCCCTACGAAGTGTGCACAATGTGGATTAGAAAGATAAAACAACTGGGCCAAGGTCACATATCATAAAAGTAGCAGAGCTAAAACTTAAATTTTGTTTGACCCAAAGCCATATTCTTAATCCAGACTTTTAATTTCAAATCACCCTCCCTTTTATTCCCCCCACAACAACATCTTTTTCTTCCCAAGTATAATCTTCATACCTGTACTTAAGGTATACAACCTATAAAGGCAGCCAAGCCTGGGCAGACAAATTCAAAGCTCCTTTTCAGCTCTTGGTGGTGACAGTGACAGTGACAGAGGTAGCTCCAGAGAGCCCAGCTTCTAGGAACACTAAAAAAAAAAAAAAAAAAAAAAAAAAAAAAAAAAAAAAAAGGCATTCTTAGTACAAATTACACAAAATCCTGTGGATTTATCCTTACTATCTCAGAAGTTAGAAACTCCACTAAATCAGCTTAATATCATTTAGTTGAAAATCACTGAACTCCATAAAGAGTTCTACTTTCATTTTTTATGTGTTCACAATAAATTAGCATCAAATACCTATGGGTTATGTTTTACTCTTAGCATCTCTAAAAATTCATTTAAGATGGAAATGTCCTTATCAGTTTTATTCTTATAATCCAAGAGCTTTAGAAGTTATCAGGTGTGCTGAAGATAACCCATTGTCATGTATTTCAAGATTAGTTCATGGTTCATATCCTTGCATCATCCCTCAGAAAACACAAACAAATGACATTGCCTTCACCTTGATAATCCTTAGAAAGACACGAAACATGTTAAGGTTTCTGTAGCCATAGCCACATTTCCTTTTGTAAAATTTCTAAAGATAATCTAGTCATACAGTATTTTTGACTTGTAATAAACCTTAGAAATCCTCACTGGTCTCTCTGTATTAAAGGTGCCTGAAAGTTGAAACACATACTGAAATTTAACTGGGGCTCACATTTATGGTTTTCACTTTCATGTCTCATGTGCTTTACTCTTCCTAATGCCCTCAAACAAATCCAGTACTTCATGCCTCATTCATTCATTCTTTTAACAGAGTAGGAACAAAATCTATTTCTTGTCTTCATGCAGCTAACTGCCCAGTAGCACTACATTTGACAATACATCTGTTTTGACTCAGTAATTGATATGCATTTGAACACATTCCTGTATTATTCTTTAATAGCAATTGATTTTATAGCTCACTTAACACTCGTATTGCTGGGCCCTTTCCTAAGAGGCTTGAATATACTACATATTTAAATTTTCACACTCAAAAAGAACCTAAGGTAGATACCATAGTTCTCGCCATTTCACAAACCGAGGCGTGCTGAAGCACAGGAAGCAGCCATGAATCCAGAGCTAGTTAGAGACAAGGTCAGGGCTTGGGTCAAAGCACCTGACTCCAGTGTCCATGTCCTTAACCTCTACACATCCTGCCTGTTGAGGACAAACATGCAGGGAGGTTGGTTGGAAGAGAAGGGAAAAGGCATGACTGCCCTAGATTCCTCCTTTCTCTCCAAATGACAGGGCACAAAACCATGGTTCTTAGCCTGGTTTTGACATTCTAGCGGAGCCGAGAAATGAAATTAAACTCCTCGAAAGTGGTTATTCCCCACAACTGTTCCTTAAACACCATCCCTTTACCTTTTATTTCCCTTTCCTGTCCTAAAAGACCTGTTTAAAACCTCTGATTTAGAATGATAACAAAGATCCTTTTCTTCTTTGAAAGCCTCCACTTCTTCTCAGGGCAGCTAATAATGATGGAGCCTTTCCTAGGTTTAAGCCGCTGTTCCCAGCAATTTGCTAGTGTCATCCTCCCAGTCACTCCCATATGCCCATCTCACAGCCAAGGAAACTGAGGGTTGGGTAGTTTAAAGAACTGGGCCAAGTTGATAGTATCAGGAAGAATTTACATGGGCCAATAGTTTGCCTTAGCACTATCAGACTTTATTATATTTGCATGGCTGGGTGAGCTGACAGGATGCTAATGCTGGCACTCCCACGGGCACTACTGTGAAGACTAAGAAGATCCAGAGGATTGTGGTGGTCAGGGAAGTGGGGTGGCTCTTGATAGGGGGAATATATTTACCAGGTGACTCAAAGGCAGTAGGAATGCTTTCCATCGAACCAGAAGCCTGTCTTTGATTAGTCCACAATAGATATGATCATGTTTCCTGGAACTTTGGAGGAGACTACAGTAGCTTCTATTGTGCAGTCTTTACATGCAGCTAAAATCTGAGTGATTTGAGTTCCTCCTGTGTGAGCTCCAACTGCACCATACGGCCTGACTCACACACCTAGATTATTAGGACCGTTAACTCACCTGTGGCAGGAAGGTCCTCGAGGACAGAGACCCCATTGCTTACCTCACTAAATCCCCAGATTATTAAAGCATATTTGTTAAATGAAAATATGAATAAAATAAATGAATGTTCCATCAACTTTACCCTAAATTGTTGTCTTGTCCGCCCCTTTCTTTCCTGAACTAGATTAATGTCTTAGGGAGCTAATGCTTTCTTGTTCTATCTATGTTTGGATATGGATTATATATAAATGAAGACTTTGAAAAATAATGTAAATCTGGCTCAGAGACAAGTTATCACTACCCCTTAATAGCTGATAGGTACTTAGGGAAATGATCTCAACTTATTTTGCATCCAAAACCCATACCACAATTGCTCTTCTTTTTTTTTATTTTTTTATTAAAGATTTATTTATGCATACAAGAGCTGGGTTGTAGGCCAAAGGTGTGGGGCAGGTGAGAGGATTCACTGGAGACGGAGTGGGGAGCGGAACAGGCAGATTGACTGAAATACACTGCTGAGGAGAGCAGCAAGCAAGACAGGAGAGCAGGAGAGGTCTGCTGTACCATGTGGGTTAGCTCCCTGGCCAGGGATCGAACTCAAGCTGCAGTGGCTGCTGATAGCTTCATAGTGCTGAAACTTTACCCCTTACACCATCAGGGAGGCCCCACAATTGTTTTTCTATAATGCTTTTCCTGTCGGGTCAAACAAGACAAATGTAGAAATGATTCACTACTCTATTTTTGTTTTATATTAATATAAATGGCTGACTTTAATGCTGTATAGTCCTGCAACCTATATTTTCCCACCCAGAATTCTAAAAGCAACTTTCTAATGATTATTTTCCCTGATTTTTTCAATGTAGTCCCAGGAACCATTGAGTGTGAAGAACACTTTGAACTCAAGATGTTTTTCCTCCTTTGACCATTATGTCTTGGTTTGGACTGGCACAGGGGCAAGCTTTGTACTGGGGAATGACTCTTCAGTCCTGCAGAATTCAGGTGACGAGACATTCCATGTAATAGATATTTTGTTGTCCCGGGAATTCTCAAGAAAGCCCTATGATAATGAGCCTCTCACTCTGCTACAGTGCTTGGGAAATATTTTGAATAGAAAGTGTAGCAGAGTTCCTTGAAAGTTCCATTTTTTGAAGAACTGGTACAGAAGTGTTAGTGCCATAAATAACATGGGAGTAAGAAATATTCTGAGCTCACCCATATTTTGTGATCTGTCAATGCTTAAAAAATAAAGCAAAGTTACATGGAGATGGGCAACCAACCTCCAGTTGGAGATTTCTGGTTATAAAAACATAAGAGAGAACTGTGGGAGGACCGGATCAATAGAAAAGTTTAGTGATATTGGTCAAGCTAAAGATAGTTCACTAGAGGAAATATTGTGGAGACATAAAGTATGATTTTTTTAATGTATACCATTTAATTTTTAGAAGTAGTTCCCAAAAGTTAAGTAGTAAATATCAATTTTTAACACTGGCCTATCAGAAGATTCTTATTAGTGGGGTGCTAACTACAAAGCTTTAATTCCTAGATTGTCAGCCAGTCTGAGCATGGAATCACCGTTTCCTTACCAACATGAAGTAAGGAAATTTATCCCTTCCATGGGGTATAAGAAAGTTAAGTTCACGGAGATGCACTGAAGAAGCCCACACTGCCTCTCTGGAGTGGCTCTCTTGCCAACTGCCAACTGGGAAAACCAAATTCTCTTACCCTTCCTCTCAGTGCTTCCTGGCCCAGAGTTGAGAAGAGCACTGTAGTCACCTGTCTTGGCTCTTGGTCTAAGGGCAGGCCCAAGTGTCTCTGGGAGATGGCACGGTAAGGTTGGCAAATTTTGAAAGATTGTATGTGGGCAGAAGAGGAGTGGGAGGTGGGAGGAGAACCGCAGGGCAGGTTCGGTGCTGATTTGGCAGCCTCCGCAGTTGCTCTGCATGAAGAGAAAGGATTACTATTACAGTTTGTTTACTCTGACACCTATTTCTTAGCAGCATTCTAAAGTGATTTCATAAGCATTTACAACAAAGGCAAATAAAAACTCTTGTAACTAGGACGGTAGGGGAATCTTCCCCTTGCAAGTGCAAGATGCCAAATTATTACTCTTAATTGGTTTCCAGAGCCTGCTGTGATTTTTCTGAGAAGAGTCCACTTGGCTGTTTGTATATCACTGGGGTCACCTTGATTTCTTTTCCCTTCCTAGGTCAGGGCAGTTACCCAATATGCCATTTGTTTGGGGAATGGCTGGTCATACGTTTTTTCCCTTTTCTTCTTCTTTATCTTCCTCCTCTTCATCCTCCTCCTCCTTCTCCCCCCCCCCCCCATTTGTCTCTTTCCCCATCCTCTCTCTCTGTCTCCCCTCTTTTGTTCTCCTCCTTTTCTCCTTATTCTCCTCACTCTTCCCATCCACTCCTTTCATTTTCATCAGATGAAGAAGAAATTATCATGAGTAGTTGCAATATCACTATTTGGTTAAATAGAGAAGGTCTTGATAAAGAGAAGTAAGAATTTAAAGAAACTCTTGCTCTAGTTTCTACCACTTCCATGTAATGCTAACATTCAAAAACTAAAAAACTAGGAAGAATTGAAGCAAATTCCTTTATAAGTTAACATGCTCTGAAGCAGGTAAGGAAATGACATTTCTGTTTGGTTGAGCACTGAACTCTAAACTAGGTGCTATTTTGATAACTAGTTTGGCATTTTTATGATATTGGATGTGAAGTATTTTAAAGAACTCTTGCAAACAAATTGCAAAGTTTGATTTATGAACATCCATATCCTTTACATCAAATTTCTTTGATTAGCAAGGAAAGGTTAATGGAAATATCATTTGTCTACTGTAGAGTCTGTTTACTGGATTATAAAGCTTAAGGGGTTGATAGATATTAAAGGTATGACACTTAATTCAGAGGTAAATGAAAGAACTGCTAGGTGAGAAATGAGAAAGACTTCCAAAAGCTATTCTCATATGGAAATAGAGGTTGTACTAGCTTGTTAGAGTAGCTTAACGAAGTGCTACAAACTAGTGGCTAAGACAACAGAAATTTATTTCTCAGAGTTCTGGAAAATAGAAGTCTGAGCTCAATATGCCAGTGAGGTCGTTTCCTTCTTGATGTTGTGAGAGGAGAATTTGCTCTATGCTTCTCTCCTTGGATTGCACATGGCCCTCTTCTCCTTATAGAGCTTTTCATCGTCTTCCTTTTCTATGTGTCTGTCCCTTCTTCTAATGATACCATCATATTAGATTAGAGCCTACCTAGTTTAATTACTTCTATAAAGAGCCTATCTCCAAAGAAGTTTACATTCAGAGGTTCTATGATTAGGACTTCAATATATGAATTTTGGGAAGACATAATTCAAAATTCAACCTTACCAGAAGTTTTTCCCTACCACTAAAATCTCATTTCAGTCTGAAATGTAATATTCTCAGTAGGATGGGCTGTAAGGTAGAATCGTTTGCTTTGTTAAATTATTAGTAAATTCTTCAAAATATAAAATATTACAGAAAAGCTATAACATTGTAGAGTATCAGGTGAAGCAACCACATTTGGCAGGTAAGAATATGTTAAAAATAAGATAGCAATGTGGTATAAGTGGGAAAAAATTATTGCTAAATGTTATATAATAAAGCTTTCAAAGCTAGATTACTGAAATGAAGTCTAATATAGCTTTTAAGAGCTTGCAATTAAATAATAACCATCTGTACATGAATTTCTCCCAAGAACATTGATTTAATTGCTTTCTCTTTCAACTACCTGACCTGAAAGATTAAATGTTACATAGTAAAAACTAGAATGTGGCATTTATGTATACAGGGTGGTAGTTATCAGCTTTGGCTAAGCAGTCATATCTGATTTGTCTATTAGTCAACATTTATATAAAAGGGCCCACACCCTCCCTTCATTGCCCCTAGTAAGATGGTGAAGCCATTGCTAATAATTCTATTACACAATCAACCCATTAAATCAGGCATTTGAGAGTGACCCTTCAGATCTGATCTCAGTCAGATGGAATTTCAAAATGTGTAATTTTTTTCATCTAGTATCTGAACAGTTAGCTCTTGCACTGTTTATTTTATTCTTTTCCAAAAATCAGAACAATGGAAATTTCTGATAGCATCTCCCTTCCTCACATCATTATTCACCAGACAATAGATTCAGAATTAGTATTGAAAATCTTTTTTTTCTTTTATGTCATCATCATCATCACTAGTCAGCATGAATTTTCTGTATATGTCAGACATTATGGTAAGAATGGAAATATAAAAAATTATATATTTTCCTCACTCTTCCTATCTTATCCTATTCTCAGAAACTTAGATCACTTGTCCCTCTTCATGCTCTTTATTTCTCCCTGTACTTATTTTACGGCACCTGTCAACCTATAATCACATATTTCTAATTAATTGATGTAATTAACATACATTAAAACCTCTGGGACTATGATCTCTGATCATAGTGGCCTTTCTCTCTCTCTCTCTCTTACTTTATCTCTCTCTTACTTATAATTATACCTTCAGGACATGGAGCATTACCAATAAATACTTGTTGAAAAAAAGTATAGAATATTATGAAATTTTTATCTATGGTGGAAAGGAAATAGGAATTAATATAAAAACCACAGAAAAATTAGGAGTCCTTCATTTGGTGGTGGGGGAGTAAGAAAATGGAATCTTGGAACCTATACAGTGTTGTAAACTGTAAACCTCAATTGAAAAAGATTAGAAGTCTTTTCAATTTGATTTTGTTTTATTTTAATCAGGAGCCCATGTTAAGATTCTAGCCTGAGGCGCCTTTGTAGTATAAATGACATCCCTTTGGAAAGCATAGTCTCGCCTATTGTTCCAGGTTCCTGTGAAGAGACCCACATAATACACTGCTTAGAATTTAGCAGGAGGTTAAAGGTTTTTCTTTCCTGAAAGAAGTCACATTCAGCGTGATATGATCCCTCAGGTTTGCTCAGTTGGCAAGAAACTCAAAGCTAAATATAAAGGTAAATTTCAAGTGAACAAGTTAAACAAATCTTAAGAAATAACTTTACAGTTAGTCAATTTGTTCTTAATCTTGTGTTTTTGTGTTAACTCTCTTGTTATGTGTATCTCATGGCAAAATGACTACTGTTTTTCAAAGAAAAATAAAATTGAAAGCACATTTTACCAATGCATTACTAAGGTGATAAGCAGTACATTCAGACGAAATGTAGTACTAAAATATGAAATGCTTCTCCAAAAGATTTATTTCTTAAGAATGCTTGCTTCTACCAGATGAAATTAACCACTGAGCCAGAGCTAATTTTTAAACTATGGGTTTTTATCTCAGATACACATAAGCCACCAGGATGCAGAATAAAACTATAGAAATGTTTGCTGCTTGTTCCACGAAAATATAGTACAATTTTCCAAATTGTCTCCAACCATACTGAATTTCTGCAGTGTGGATAACAAAATACCCTAAACTTTGCAATCAAGACAATCACTGTTTTTTTGTTTGTTTTTTGTTTTTTTGGTGTTATCCTTCTCATGAGTCTATGGATTAGGAATTCGGGTTGACTCAGTAAGATGGCCCCGCTCCATAATGCTGGCTGGGTATTTTCTGGGCTGCTCTCAGCTGGGTCAGAAGGCTTTGCTCTCGTTTCTGGTGCCTCCCATCCTTTGTATTGTCCTCTTTCTCTCTCCAAGTAGGGTGGGCTTCCTCCAGCATCATGTCTTCAGATAGTCAAACACCTTAGCTGTCTGCTGCTTTCTAAGAGGTCATGCTTCAAGGTCACAGTGAAGTTGCATGTCTCCTAAAGCCCAATCTTGGGGATTATACAGTGTCACTTCCATGGATTTGATTCATCAAAAAAAAAAATTTAAATAAAAGTGAAAAAGTCACAGGCCAACTCAAATTCAAAGGAAGGAGGAATAGATTCCACCTCTTAATGGGAAGAATGGCAAAGTGAAACTAATGACTGTTTCTATTTGGTCCGCTAAACAGAATAATTTAGCAAATTGTGCCCAACTATAATGATTTATCTATAACATTTTAAAATCCAAGCACTTTCAGATACATTCAGAAAGTAAAAGAAAGACCCATATTCTTTTAGGGGAAAAGATATTAAGAATTCTTAATATGGGATCAGACAAACCCAGTTGGATATTTAACTACATTGCTTATCAACTTTGTCACACTAAGAAAGCTATTTCATGTTCTAAGCCTATTAGCTTATCTGTAAAATGGGTTTAGTAACTGGTACTTACCTCAGAACTATTTCAAGGATTATGTGACATAAATTCATGTATGCATTTAGTCCCACTGCCTGATACATACTAAGCACTTAATATATATTCAATAATATCAAAGCAGACCTCAAAATCATGATGGATCTTTCTGGCCTACACTTTTTTGTTGTGGTACAAGTTGTGACTTTATCAATTTACTTGCAGACATGTTGTTAAAATCCTCTTTCTTCCGGACTTTGTTTCAAGGTTATTTCTCAAAAGCTCTCAGTGTGCTCAGCAGTATCATACTCTTACTGAGTTGTTTTACTGTTTGCAGAGGCTGAGGAACTAGTGAACGTTATTTTCATCAACTGATAATTGTCCCTAGACCAACAGCAAAGGTCTGGACTTGTTACTGAAATGGCATGTCATCAGCACAGGAATACTTTAGACAGATTAACAACTTTCCAACAGTAGTGAGATTTTCCCAAGGACATCAGGCCGCGAAATAACTAAGAACTTCCCCAGAGTCACATAGAAAAGTGGCAAACTTGATATTTGAAACCAGGTTCCGTCTTTTTGAAATAAAGTCCCTTACTCTCTCCCACATCTGCTGCTTTGTTTTGTTTTTCTCTTCTTTTTAATTTTTTTTCATCTTCTTAATTTACTCTTTTTGAATTTTTTTTTGGTTCAATAAGATTTTTTTTGAGATAACATTGGTTAACATTGTTGTTTGTATTCTGAAAGTATAGGATCCCCCCACCCCAATACTCCCACCACCAAAGTACCCACGGTCCTCCACCATAGTCCACTATTTATTTTGTGAAGAATCAAAGTAGTTGAGCCCTCTTGAGAATAGTTGATGCTAATATGCTTTAGTGTAATTACATTATTCACAAGGATTAGAAAAGTTAGCAGAGGCTCCAAAACTCTGTCAGAAGGAAATTGCCTATTTCTTTCTTTGAAACCAGAATAGACAGACATATCCAAATATCCAGTATATCCAGATTGGAAATCTTTTTCCAGATTGGGGATCTTTTTTTTTTTAATTACTGAATCAGAGTATAATAATATTAAGGACCATATTTTTTATGAGTTTTACTGTATATAAACAGACTGCTTTGGATAATTTTCAAATCCCTTCTTATTCTGGACACATTTATCATCGTAAATCTTATCCTTTACATTCTTTGACATAATTCTCCACCTCTATTACCTCAGGAATATGCTGGGCCTCCTATTTTTCATTCTTACCCTTTTTCTACCTGAAATGGGCGTTTGCGCCTCACCCTACCCCATACTTAGTTAAATTCTACCTCTTTTCCTATAGACAGTTGTAGTTCTAGCTGATCCACGATGCTTACCCAGTTCCTAAGAATTGCATGAATTGCTTACTTCAAGTGCCTCTTTAATAATTAGTAAACACTGACTTACAGTAATAATTAGGCAACGATAAGGGGTAACCTTTATTGATTGATTATAATATACTAGCATAATTAGCATTTTCACAGCACTTAATTTAGAAGATGCTCAATGATATGTTTCTTCCTTGTGACTTTTGACTTAACAGTATGGGTATCCTTGCCTTGCTTTGCCAACACAGATATCTGGCCTCAGATAGGTTAAGCAACTTCCCCCTGGCCACACAGATAAGGCCACACACATGCTGATGACATTTGCGGTTGTCTTTCCATTCCATCACTTTACTTCTCTGGCAACTGTTGTGGTTTTTCAGTGGGCATTCTCTATGCACCATATATTACCATAGGAATTTCAAAACACTGGAATATAATTCATCGTTTACATACTAACACTGTCAGATTCGTTAGTCCAGGAATAGAAAGTAATACACTTTTGTCAATTCTGTCTTCTAAATAGATTTTGGCTTCCCCTTCCGTTTACTTACCCAGAGTCTGCACTGCCACTTTCCTAGCTCAGAACATCCTCTTTCTTCCCCGAAAACCTGCCACCACCCCCTTAACTGGCCTCCTGCTGCTAGTCCTACCCCATGAATCCTCCAAGCTATAATCTAGAAAAGCTCATTTTAACTCTCACAACAAAGTCTTAATTCCTTAGCGTTGCACATGAAACTTACTATGGAGGGGTCCTAGCTGCTCCCTCTCACCATTCATCTTTTTCTTCTTCTTCACATTCCTCATCCACTGAATTCTGTTCTCAGCATGCTGAAGAGCTTACACTTCCCCAACTGCACAACCCTACTATTAGTTCTAGGGTGCTTAACCTGGAATCTATGGGCCCCTTGTGGGGAGAGAGATGTTTGTGGGTGGAATTCAAAACTTGGGTGGAAAAACTGACATTTTTATTTCACTAATATTAATCTGAAATTGAGTATTTTCTCCAAATATGAATACATATTACCAGAAACAAGAAATCGATCACAGAAATCACAGATTTCTATGTATCATGTATGGTTATTATTACTGGGAAACTGATAGTAGTTAATAGCTAGTTAATAGCTCACCACTAGACTTTGTTATCTACCGCATTATTAGGGAATCATATATGGTACTAATGTTAGTGTGCAGACTAAGGTGCACCCCAGGACTCCCAACTGGCATGCCACCCACCACAGAAAGACAAAGCATACTTTTAGCATGAAAGAAACTTGAATAGAATTAGTGTGCACAGGAAGAAGGGAGGAGAGGGGAGGGGAGGGGAGGAG
>PVIJ01007081.1:0-85837 GCA_004024925.1 Scalopus aquaticus | reverse complement strand
TTGGCTTTTTTTTTGTTGAGTTGTGTGAGTTCCTTGTAAATTTTTGTTATCAGTCCTTTATCAGATGTATTGTGTGCAAAGATCTTTTCCCAGTTGGTAGGGTGTCTGTTAGTTTTGGTTAATGTCTCTTTTGCTGTACAGAAGCTTTTTATTTTGATATAATCCCATCTGTTTATATTGTCTTTCACTTCCTTCGCTTGGAGGGATGTGTCTTTCAAGATTTTGCTGAGATGTATGGTCTCAGGAGATATCTTCAAAGCTGATTTAATTCAAGACCGATGTTTGCTGCTGGGTATTTTTTGCTTAGAGGCAAGATTCAGTTGCATGTGATTGAGCTCTAGGAACCATTGTCCTGGCTAACAGCACGGAAAGCCCACTAGAACTTCCACTTCCATGGCATCTTAGTCCTAGGCAATAGGCATTTACTGCATAATGCATTGGTTTCTCAGTATTTTTTAAAAAGATTTATTTATGCATACAAGAACTGGGGTATAGACCAGAGGTGTGGCGGGTGAGAAGATTCACCAGAGATAGAGTGAGGAGCAGAACAGGCAGACTGACTGAGATACACTGCTGAGGGGAGCAGCGAGCGAGGCAGGAGAGGTCTGCTGCATCATGTGGGAAGTTCCCTGGCTGGGGATCAGACTCGTGATGCAGTGGCTGCGGACAGCGTCATAGTGCCAAGACCTAACCCATTGTGCCACCAAGGAGGCCTGGTTTCTCAGTATTTTTTGATAAAAACATACAGCAATTTTATCACCCAATGGAAGAAAGGAAGAGTCTGTCCAGGAAGATGCTTTTCTTGAGGTCAGTGTCTCACACATCAGCTTCCAACACACAACTGCTCGCCTCACTGTCTCTCCTTGTGACCAGAGGAGGTGGTCACTCTTTGAGTCAACCAAGAAAAAATCTCCAATTTTATTGAGTTATTGGACTTAAAATTTACTCTAGCTGACTACTCTATTTACTGAAACAAAATCACATAAAACATTCATCTACATTCATATGTCAACTCTAACTTGTCAAAAATATTTTTCAAATATGCCCCTTTTTGATTTTCAGTGGTCTTCTTGTATACTTTATACATCTTCATTGTTGAATACTATTATGGACTCAAGACCTTTCCTAGACATGCTATTCCAATGAACTATAATTATTCTTGTTCCAGCTTTTGCAATGTGGGCACCCTAGTAAGCAGCTTCCCTTGTCTTTTCAGCATTACTCCCGAGATACTTTTGAAAGTTTTTGCTTAAAGGTAACAAGATGTTGTATATCCATATTGATCTTTCTCTGCTATTAACTAAGATTTTAGTCCCTAAATTTAGTCCCTGATTTTAGTCCCTGATTCCTGTCAGTAAAGAATAACACCAGGATTAACATCAATTTTAACCCCATGAATGTGGTAATTGGCAAAATAATACTACTTTTGGCTATTGTAATGGAAATGTTGGAAAATATATCTTTTAGGATCCCAAGTTGTCATTATCATTTCTAAGTTGCTAAAATTATTGCCTGTCCTGATTTCTTTTATCTAATATTAATTTAAAAAATTATTCTCCTACACCCTGCCTTCTTGGATGTAAGGCACACTATCACACTCCTTTCTCATGCCTGAACCTTATATGTTTTATTGTTGAGCACTGTGGAGCTCTTGTTCGACCGACATAAGGCAGTATCCAAGTGGAGATAGCAAGGGGGTATGGCAGAAAGATGATTTTTTTCATCTGCAAAAGGAATGCTCTGATGAGGTTTAGGGTTAACATTTTGTCTGGTGGGGAATGGAATATTCCTTGGAGTTCTGACCTAGGCCTAAGGCAGTGGTTCTCAGAGCAGTGGTGGTGGTGGTGGTGGTTGGGGGGCGCAGTTGTTAAAGCACTCTGCAGGAGTTCTTTTCTTATCATGAGGTCTGGGGTGGGGCTGGAAAATGTGAATGTTCCACAAGTCCGAGCTGGGGTTGATGCTGCTGACTGTCAGACTACACTGGGGGAACCACTGGTCTTAGGAACATAAAATGGAGTGTGTTGGCTGATGGGGGCTAGCCTTTGGAAACCTGATTTTGAGACTATTAATCAAGCTGATGGTTCAATAAAAAAAAAAGTAGTGAGTACAACGTCTAGAAAGACAAGTCCTTTACGTGTAAAAGTGGGAAATATCATGGTGCCTCTTGTATATTCAGTTAGCTCCTTCTTTCTTTAAATTCATTTTTTAAAGACTTATTTATCTATGCACAGAAGAACTGGAATGTATGCCAGAGGTGCAGGGGGTGAGAGGATTTACCAGAGACAGAGTGGGGAGCAGAACAGGCAGATTGACTGAAATACACTGCTGAGGGGAGCAGGGGGCGAGACAGGAAAGGTCTGCTGTGCCATGTGGGTCAGCTCCCTGGCTGGGATTGAACTCAGGCCTGGGTGCTGATAACACTGAGACTTAACCCCTAGACCACCAGGGAGTCCCTCAGTTAGTTGCTTCTTCTACTCACTTGGGTGGACTCTTGACTGCTTATCAGCTATAGATCTCATCTAGAGAATGAAGTACTGAGAAGTACAAGACATTCAATAGAAACCAACAGAATTCCATAATTCATGTAGAAAAAGATGTTTTCACTATAAATAAGTACAAGTTAAATTTCTTCCAAAACATTTTTGGGAGGGTAAAATTTTTCCTGTAAAAAATTTTTGTCTTTGAACCCAAATCCTGGAATCTTGATTTTATTTAAGGTTGAAGTGTACACCTTGTCTCCCTTTACATGACATCTGTTGTAACAGGAAGTCTAGCTTCCTAAGTGTTCAAGCAAGTGCCAGGTATGCTGTCACTTCAAGGTGAATAATAAACAACCTTAATAAATGGATGTTGTGGGTGACATTAATAAGACATTTGCAATCCTGCAGGAAGAATCATGCTGGAAGATAAATAGATGCATTTATTTATACTATTGTTAGGAACTTGAACTTCTGACACACAGAGCAGATGTTCAGTTTATTTTGGAGCTACCTGACAAAAAACTCCTTTGTTTTCCTATTCCTCTGTCTATCCCCAAAATATAAATATTCCTCAAGGTCCTACCTTCTCTCTTATTCCTTGACCTCTGTATTTTTTTTTAATCAGTGAATCTTCAACATATTTTAAATTATTATCTCTAGAAGGGATGATTTCATGGTCCAACTTACACTTCCCTCCCCCAATTGAATCTTCGTTTCCAACAGACTGTAGGACATTTTTATCTGACTGTCCTTTATGCAACTCAAACCGCTTGCCTTGAGCAGGATTCAGTGCTTCCCCTTCTCAACCCAGCTTATCCTCATTTTCCTTCCCCTCCCCAATAGAAGCCACATTATTTGCTTCACTTAAATCTTCCTCTTTTATCATCCCAGACACCCACAAGATTTAGCCCGCAGTATGTCTCTCTGACATTGATATCTTAATTTCATCTTCTACTGACAAAACTGTATCTTAGGCACCCAATGCTGCCATTCAAATGATTGTTAGAGCCTTTTAACTGATTTTCTCATTTTCAGTCTCTCTCCACTGCAATTCATCTTAAATATCTTTGCAACACAAAATTTCCCAAAGATCATGTCACTTGCCCTGGTCTAGAATCCTTCATGACTCCTAGTACGTAATGAGATATTTTCAAACTCTTTATCCTGCCATGTCAGATTTTCCAATACATAGCCCCAACTTACTTTCTCACTTTTCTCCCTCACTATCTATTTATGAATCCTCTCACTTCATTGTGTAATATCAATCTTTAAACATGCCTCTAAGTGTCATCTTTTGTTTGTGTTATTCCTCTTTCTTCATACCATCTTCCCCCTTCTCTACCAATTAAAATCAAACACATTTTCTAAAGATGCCTTAGAAATACTATGTTCTGATAGAGACTTGTTTGATTTACTCCAGTCAGTGTTATCTTTTCTTCCTTTTGATCATTATACTTCTCTACGGAACTTCCACTTCTCGCTTGTGTCTATACCAGGAGGTTGGATGATGTAGAACATTATTTCATGGGTCCTGGGCTCTTGTGTCTTACTGTTCATCTGAATGGGAGATACCTGAGATGGACACTTCTGTAATCCATCAAAATTTGAGAGCCCTCTGTTGGTCAGGCACTGTTCCAGGCATTGGGCCATACTAGGCTCAGGATCTCGTAGAGCTTTTGTTCTAGAAAAGGAACAAAGACAAGAAATAAACCAATATAGATTGACTTTTATTAGTGAGAAAGCAAAGTGATGTTTAGGAGGTGTGGATGTGAAATGCGCACGTGGTGGGGGGTAGAATTCTTTGAGAGGATGATATTTACAATGAGACTCAAAGACCAGAAAAAGTTAGTCAGGTAGAGGACTGGGGGAAAGTGTTGTAAAGTAAGGACTAGCATGTGAAAAGCCATGAGGCACGAATAGCTTGGTATGTTTTGGAAAAGAGATGAAAGATTAGTGGGAATGAGTATAAGCAAAATGAAAGTTGTATGAATGAGATAGCATAAAAGGCACTTAGCTCATATTGGACTTTGCAGATTATGGTAGAGAGTTTATATTTTACTCTAAGCATGATGAGAAATCATTAAAGAAGTTTAAAGCAAGATAAGACTCTGGGAATGGAGTTATAGTGGCAGGGAAAGAAGAGACAAGCAGACTGTTTATGATTCTAAGGTATTAACTCTAAAGTGTGATTTGGAAATTACAGACTGGGTGAACTGACTGTTCTATAGTCGGGTCTCATAAATTCCTTCTGTCTTATGGTCTAGATCAAAAGCAAGCCAGGGTACCACCTTTGCCTCTTTTCCCACTGGGCACTTGAAATGTTATGAATCCTGTGGCAAGAAAAGCCAGAAAAGAATAAACTCAAAGACAAATCCAAAAGTGACCAAGGACCTTCTTTATCAGTGGCATGGGAATGCTTTCAAGAGAAGAAAATTCTAAAAACACTGCAAATGCTAAAAGCTGAAGCTATGCGAGCCTATAGTTTTTAACATTTTTGCTTGTAACAATGTAGCTCCTATGATTACAGTAAAGCTCTGTGCTGGAGCCACAGGCCAAATGGTGATTTTCACTTTTGGTTCACTTTTGGAATGGACAGAAGAGGGTTTGAACTCTTCGTAGAGGCATTCAATTTCTTGTTTCCTTGTTATGAGTGACACACAACATGTATTTGCTACACACAATATATATATATATATATATATATATATATATATATATATATATATATATATATATATATATATATGACTCAACATATATTTGCTAATCTGAGTGAAGTATTTTGGAAGCCACCATCTTTAGTCAGAGACTTAAAGTCACTCTTGAAAGTTTTTTCACTATCAGTAGAATTCTGTTCCTACTGTTTGTTTTGCTAAGCTCAACACAATCTTTTACTTTATTCTAAAAGTGACTAGCTCTGTAGAGTACTGTAACACACTGGAGTATTTAATCCCTTTTCAAACTTTTAAATGACAAGTATTATTTGGGGATTTAACTGATCTTTTTAGAGTTTACTTCATGTATTTTGAAGCTTTTTTATTCTCATTCTGATGACTACTAGATTTTTCCATTGAAGTAATCTGATGAGATTATTGATTTATTGATAATATTACATAATATTATCAATAATAATAATAACAATAACAATATTTTCCCCACATTTAAAATAATTGTTTCAGTCATCATGGCCTTAAAATAAGGTGAGTTAATGACTCATACTGCTATCTGAAATAATATGTTTACTTTGCTTGAACTATATTCTATTTCCTATGTTAGAATCAGACATGAATGAGGAACATTCTCTGATTAAAAAAAAATCAAGTTCGAATTCTGGTAAAATCTCAGTGAAGAGATTTTTGAGTTTCTCATCCAATGCTTACATACTCTCTGTAGAGTTTCTGTCAAATGGTGATCCAGCTTCCCTTGAAAAACTTCAGTGTCAGTGAAGTAATTATCCTTCATGACAATCATTGTCATTTCTCAAGTGCAAAACTGTGTCTCTTTGAGTTTACCTGTGGCTCCTAGTTCTAACTCAGGAAATTAAAATTTAAATGTCCACAGAGGCATATCAGATAATACACTAGTTAAGCAATCCAGATATTAAAATTAAAAAGTCATGTCTTCTAATAAATTTAATGTGTAGTATCTGATTTGTGGCCACATAGAGTGAAGACAATGAAGAGTGGTGAGGACTGTGGTAAACTGAAGAGTATGCCACTTTTCAGTTTCATTCATGATTTCTTTCATAAAATATGGACCAGCTCTTATTTTTCCTAGGAAATCAGAATATGGAAATTTATGTGGCATCTCCTACTTTTAAAGTGACAGCCAACTGTGGTGGAGGACTATGGGTGACTTGGTGGTGGGGTGGTGAGTTACATCTGAGGAAGTGTGAACCTGTTCCCCTAAACCATGTACAATGTTGTAAACCAATGTTACATCAATAAAAAAATTAATCAATTAAAAAAATTGACAACCGGGCTTCCCCGGTGGCGCAGCGGTTAAGCGCTACACTGTGGAGCTGTGGGCAGCAGCTATGCGAGTTTGACACCCAGCCGGGGAGAATCCCACATGGCACAGCAGACCTCTCCTGCCTCGCCCGCTGCTCCCCTCAGCAGTGTACTTCAGTGGATCTGCCTGTTCTGCTCCCCACTCTGTCTCTGGTGAACCCTCTCGCTGCCCCACGCCTCTGGCCTGTACCCCAGCTTGTATGTATAAATAAATAAATCTTTAAAAAAATTGACAACCAATTCACAACCTTTGAAACCCTGTGGATCAATACTCTGAGAACTAAATGACACATCTGTAATTAGATTCAAACTATAGGTCTTTAATTTCCAACCTTTGTTCTAAGCCCCATAGTCATAACGAAAGAATCCAAATTCCCTTTCACTTGCCAGACCATCAAGCGTATGAAAACAGCAATCACCCTCGTATGTCACTACAACTTCCTTTGTTATTCTTCCTCCATTTAAGCACACAGGATATTCCTAGCTAATCAACAAACACCTACTATTAAATAGTTTTCATCAGGTGACATCATACAAACACTATGAAAAAACAAGAATGAAACCTGGAAAACATTTGCCAAACTATATTTCATGTCTATATATAAAAATATTCTTCTAGAAAAGCTGAGTACAAATCTAAATCTAAATCTTATTGAATGGTGGAAATTTCAGGTTTATAGGGAAAGTATTGGGGAAAGATTTCCTTAATTCACCCATCAATTTTATTTACATGGCTTTAACTAGATAAAAATGTTTTATCCAGTGTCTGTGTCTTCTAATAGATATTTATTATATGTTCATTCCTGTGCTAATTATTCTTTATTTGCCTCAGCACCTACAGCTACTCTCTGTCCTTGTGTTCTCTGATGTACCACATGGAAGGCTGATTCCTCTGGACTGCAACATTCAGGATCCTTTGCCAAATAGCTTCTTATAGGGTTTGGCTCGTGGAAAGTTCTGGATAGCAGAACAATCAGAGAGCAGGAGAGAGACCAGGCGATGTCTTCTATCTTGTCTCCCTGCTTTGTAATGCCTCCCCAAGCCCTGTCTCTGACAGTAACTCTCTTTGTGATCTCACCCCACCTGTCACCCCAGGTGGGGTGCCAGCACCCCACCTGTCATGGAGCGCCCACAATGCTTGTGTTATCCTTTGCCTCTTTCACTGTCAGAAGAGTAATGGCTACCAAATGTTGGAATATCTGAGTGCCTTAACATCCCTTGTTTGTCCCTTATCCTTGCCAACCTCGGTCTTGTTTTGAAATACTTTGGATGATTTTGGTTTTTGCCTTTGACAGATACATTCTCTTTCTCCTTAGTGCTTACGCCATCACCCCATCTCTGTTTATTTATTTATTTATTTATTTATTTTTAAAGAGTCTTTACATGACTTAGTGTATTTTCTTTTTCTTTATTTTATTTTATTTTATTTTTTTACATACAAGCTGGGGTACAGGCCAGAGGCGTGGGGCGGCGAGAGGGTTTACCAGAGACAGAGTGGGGAGCAGAACAGGCAGTCCAGAAGTACACTGCTGAGGGGAGCAGCGGGCGAGGCAGGAGAGGTCTGCCCCACCATGTGGGATTCTCCCCGGCCAGGCGTCGAACTCGCGTCACCGCCGCCGACAGCTCCACAGCGCAGCGCTCAACCGCTGCGCCACCGGGGAGGCCCCCATCTCTGTTTATATGAAGGATAGAAACTTGTGTCTAAAGGAAGTGTTTAAATATGTAGCTAGGACATTCACTCACATTTTCTTATTTCACTGTCTTGGGGAGTGTCCAGATCTTGTTGGATAAGTCACTCTTCATGGTCATGGTGTAAATCACTAAGACCCATCCCTCTGTTCCATGGAGTAGGCAGGTTAGCCTTCCACCCCCCTCATGCTCAGATGCATCCTCTGATAGCAAGATGTCATAGTTCTTTTTATTTTCTGAACCAGACCTGATCTCCTGAGATGTTTGAGAAACTTTATTCGCATCATCAGGATAGGTCTGCAATTAGTCTTGCCTTTCTGACCACTTCTGGTGAGTTTGAAGGGCTACTCAGCAAACCCAGCCTTTCCTATAACTGTCGCACTTTGGGTCTGCTCCCTTATCCTCTCAGTTCATACATGAAACTTTCTCTAAATTGTGAAGACTTCTCAGAACCATTGGCCAGTCACCCTCCCTGGTCTCAACTATCTATAACTTGGTGGATTCTGGATTCAGTCTCTTAGAGCACTGGAATTGTGTCCTCTGGTCACACACACACACCGTCTTAGTCCCCTTAGCTTACGCTATGCCTCATCTTCTTTTTCTTCATGCTCGTCAATTCAGATCCAGCATGGTTTGGGGAGGAAGACTCTGAACCATTTATGGCAGTGTAATATAACAGGTCACTGCCTGTAAACAAATTTTTTATGAATATTAAATGTCAAGGACCAATAAACAGCACTACAGCCAGTCCTGTATCTGTAAAAGCCACTAACAAGTAATTAGGGAAAGCTAAGTAAAGGTTTTATGCTTAGAAATTCAGAGCATCTCTTAGCAAAATCCATTTTCAAAACAATATGAGTTTTAACATCTGCACTAATAATTTTAATATGGTCTTATCTCTAAAACACTTCCTAAGTACTAATTCTCCCAGCATGCTTCTGAAATATGTATCATTACCAAAGGTGTGTATCAGACTGAGTTATTTTTAAAACAAATTAGTATAGTGAATAAGCATTTGCTTTTTACCTTAATATTTAAATTGGATTTTGGGGATATCATTTAGAACTACAGAATCAAGGCAATTAAGTTTTTATTCATTGGTTTAGGGTACAATAGGTTACATGTAGACATTTTACAGTCAATGCCCATTTCTTTTATGCCGTATATTCCTTCAGTGGGATCTCCTTCAGCAAGGATTCTCAATCACTGTTCCCCAGAGAACACTGGCAATGTCTGGAGAGCTTTTTGATTATCGTGATGCAGAAGGAGGAGTGTGTTGTTCCTATTTAATGGGTAAAGACCAGCGATGCTTCTAATACCTTACAATGCACAAGCCACACCAATAACAAACAACGATCCAGAAAAAAGAAAGGCACATGAATTACTATAGAAAAAAGGGTAAGGGAAGGGAAAGGCCAAGTTACTGTACAATTTTTTCATATTTAAAAAATATGTATATGAACAAATGTATACACCTTTGCACAAAATTTCAAGGGATTTCTACATTTTCCTTTGCTCTTGTAGGGACAATAGTCTTTGTAAAATTGCTGGTCTTGATAGAGGCTTTCATTCTCTTTCTTGCCATGAGTAACAGAGACTATCTGATGAAGTCTTGAAATAGGTAAATAACTATGGGGGACAGGAGATTTAATCACAGAGAGCTGATGAGGTGAGGCTGACAAATTGCATATTAGACTTAACAATTTTGTCCATACTTGGACATGGCTGCTTTAATATGAAAAGTGCAGAAGGGTCTCTGTGAGTTGTAATTAGGGATTGTGACAATCACGACCAAACCTCTGGACTTAGGGATGCCATCTAGACACCACAGGCAATATTCCAAATGTCAGTTATCTGTTAAAATGTAGCTGGCACAAAGTATTTGTTCGGGGTCTTGGTTATAGAGATGAACAAGGGTCAGGTAGATCAGTTGATCAGTGGTAGGGAGAGAGAGGAGGCCTATATTGATGAGACATGGATGCAAAAAAAGGAAGCTTTTATTCCCACTTACAGGTCTTTGGGTAAGCTGGATGGTTCTTCTTGTCTGAGCTGAATTAACTCCATGTGTCTGAGATAGTTTTCATATTGTCTTGGCAGATCTTCTGCTGTTGACTAGACTCTTTCACACATTTGAGGAGTTGGTTGTCTATTGACTTGTCACTGAAATTGCCCACAGCTAGAACAATGTGGATCTTCTTCAAGTGGTCATTCAATGATCTAATCAGGCTTCCTGTGTGTTGGTGGTGGAGGTTCTGAGATTAAGAGTTTGCACAAATATGCCCAATGCATTTGGATATTTGCAAATATGCAAAGTGCATTAGTTTAGAACTGACACACTGTTTGTCCTGCCGTATTCTCTGAGGTGAGGCAAATCACAAGGCCAGTTCAAATTAAAGGGGTGAAGAAACAGACTTTCCCTCTTGATGGGAGGAGCTGCCAAGTCATATTGCAATGTGAGAGGACAGAGCATGGTCGTTAGTGCAATCAATCTTCCAAAAGGCCCTTTAGTAATCACTTACCCAGATGCCTTCCACTAGCATATTGGGAAGTAATTTTATTTTCAATTACTTAAGCTTGGTCTTAAAAGCTTTCTGCTACTGAAAACAATAAAGAACTTTGTGAGGTTTTGCTCTGTGTCTAAGTGAATTGGGCTATTTTCTTTACTCTAGGTAATCTTTTGTCATCACATGTTTACAGAATAAAAGAACAAAGAGAAAGTGAGGGATAAAAGGGAAAAGGAGAGGAAGAGAGATGGAGGGAAGGAAGAACAGAGGTAGAGAAAGAGAAAACAGCCTTATATTATAAAATTCAAATTTCATATGGATTTCCAAGGCACTGGCAGCATTTGCTTGTTCTGTTAGGCAGAGTAAACCCCCATTTGCAATTTCAAGATAATCCTGTCAAATGCAGTGGCTCTGTGGGAAGGCATTAAAATGATTGTTCAGCATTGTTGAATCATTTGTGTTGCAAAGTGCTTTATAATCTCCTTTATTTTTCTTTTTCTTTGGTAGTTTGCCACTTTTACTCTTGGTTTATAACTGAATAATTATGGCTAAACTCATTCCCTACCACCCTTTCTTCAGTACTACTGTAGAGCTACAATGGTTTCAATAGGTCATGAGATAAAGAAAACTTGTGACTTTTCTTTTGGTCTCTCTTGAAGAAAAGGTTCTGGAGACTAGGAATTGTTCTTTGAGATTCTCCATTACAATATCTTGTCACTGTGATAGGTAAGTCCTTCTTAATGTGCCACCCTAATTCCTGCTGTTTCTTCTTATTCAATTTTACAGAGGCCTTAAAGACAATGCATTATCTCTTAAGATCACCATTGATAAAACAGATATTGTCATAGAACTCTCATTATGGAGGGGACTTTTTTTTAAAGTTCTTGTGATTTTTAGTAATAGTTTCTTAATGCAAAACCTAGCTAAGTGGCAGAACAAAAGAGTGCATATAGGACAGATAAATCAGGTCGAAAAAACAGTGTTCTTCCCTGTAGTTATTCCGTCAATCAATGCCCTTCCAGGTACTGTGTACTTATTCTAGGACTTGAGTTGAGAGAAAGAACACAGTCCCTGTCCAGAAGAGCTCAGCAGGAAAGTCAGACCTATATATAGATAAATTACAGTTAAACAGGTGAATTCTTATACATTCTGTCATCCATGTTGTTTTTAACTAAACACAGAGAGGGGTTTTAGACATCTGACCTGGTTAGATGTCTTAGATCTTCATAGCATGGAGCTACTGTCAGCAATTTCAGTCAAAATTATCCATTTAGTTTTAATTCCCCTAAGTTAGAACTTAATATTTGATTTGTAAGGTTTTCCCCCAGAAAAACGTAAAGCTATTCTCAGTGGTTTAAAAAATAAATCTCATGCTATTTTTCAAAGATTTATTTATTTATGTGTAGAAGAACTGGGGTGTGGGCCAGAGGTGTGTATGTGGGTGAGAGGATTTGCCTGAGACAGAGTGGGGAGTAGAGCAGGTGGATCTACTGAAAGGCAATGCTAAGGGAACAGCAGGTGAGACAGGAGAGGTCTGATGCACCATGTGAGTTAGCTCCCTAGCCTGGAATCAAACTCAGAAGTCTTGGGGGCCTTCATGGTGATAGTGCGGAGAAATACAACTGCTGTGTCATCAGGGAGGCCCATGTCTCACACTATTTTAAAAACAATGGAAGAACATACTTATAAAGAGTCTCCTGTCCGGAGATTGAGAATTCAGAAATGAGGTTTGCTCTAGTAAAAGAAAATAGGCAACTTGGTATGTAACTTGGTGTCTTTGCTTTATTAGGTAATTGAGACTGAAGTAAAGTTTCTGATGAAGAACTTTGAATAAATGACTCCACTCTCATGAAGTTTCTCTGATTGGCTTCATGACTATGGAAAATCTGCCATCTAGAAGGTACTTGAAAGAGTAAAGTGAACACCTGCGCTGAGATCTGGCCAAATCATTAAATTCCCTAAGTATGCCTATTAAAGCCCTGCCCATGGAATGTGAAAAGATTATAAAATACAGGTGGTCTCTGACCATTATGAAGTAGGGGTACTTGGTGTGATTATCTTTGTCAGGCAAAGATCAAACTTGTAGAGTTCAATATTTTTTAATTCTTTCTTTTTGGATGAAGTCAAGAGGGGAGAAGGCACCACCCACAGATCTTGTCACTGAGCAGAGAGATGTACTTTTGGGGATGCTGTATGAAAATGTGTTTAATGATCATTATGTCTCCATCAGCTGGGAGGAGAACGCTCAGTACCAGGGGCTGGAGTTTTGTCAATGGAGACAATGTCTTGGGGTTAGAAATTTAATGTACAAAGAGACATAGGGTATAGGTGAAAAGGAGCATCTGAAATGAACATGTAACTAAGAATTAGAGCACTAACTCTTACCCCTAAGGATTATCATATCCCTGAAGTATTGCAGGGTTCAAGTTTGTTGACCTATTCTACATGGATGGGGCCAATTTCTGATGTATTAGTTAGGATAAGCTAGGTTATGCTATTGTAATAACCATCTTCCAACCTCAAGGGTTTCATACATACCAAAATATTATTCTTTCCTCTTTGGTCATGGAGGAAAGCAGGTATAGTGACATTTCTACCGAAGCCTTTCTAATCTTCCAAAGATAATTATCATGCAAAAGATGAAATTTAGCAGAATTGCAAAGTGTGTTTTGTTCTAGCTTCCACTTTGGCAATCTCAGCACTGAATATAGGAAGGTACTTTTGGTTTCTCTCCAAAATAGAAGTTGCATGCCTTTGGCAAGTTCTTTCATTCTCGTATTTTAGCTGAATGAGGTTAGGAAATAAGAACTGTTTCATTTATTGCATTTAACCATAATTAAAGAGGATTTTGCAGCTTTTCTTGAAAAAAGTTAAAAATAAAATTATGAGACATTGAAATTCATACAAGCAAAGCATGTTACTAAAGAAAAATACTTGATTCAAGTAGTACTCATCAGCTCAGAAATTGCCAAAAGCGGGGTTTTTTTTTTCATCACTTAGTAATGTTTAGAAACCCAGAGTATGTTAGCTAGCTTGTAGTGGTAACTTGACCAGTGTGGTTGACCTAAGTCACACAGTTACTTGATTTGTATCAATTGACACTACTGAATCTTATTTTTATATCAATTGGAAGTTCTCATTCCCACTCAAAATCTTTGTGAACTCTATTGCAGTTAGAGGGAGTTATTGAGGAATTCCTTCACCGTAGCGTTTGGGACCACATAGTTCTTGAGGGGTGTTTAGCAACATCCTACACTTTACTCTCTAGATGCCAGGAGCACTCCCATTCCCCGAAGCCCAGCTGTGACAACTAAAAGTATCTACAGATAGTGTCAAATTTCCCTCTGGGAGGCAACACCCCTTTTTCTATCCCCAACCCCATGCTGAGGTGGGTATCCAACTGTTGTAAGTAGCCCATATTTTTGTGTGAGAGTCTCCTTGATAAAGAACAACTGGAATTTTTAATTATAGCTAAGGGAATCAGTTCCATTTGGAGTACATTCAATTTCCCAATTCCATGAGTAGGAATTTGTAGGCAGATCATAGATTTCATAAAATGTCAAAGCAGGAAAGGACCTAAGAAGTCATCTATTGTAAACCTCTTTTTACAGATGGAGATCCTGAGGCTCAGGGAGGTGACTTAACCCAAGTTAGAGGCAGTCCATTCACACTGACAGCACAAGATAAATAGTGCCGTCTTTCTCATACTCTTTGAAAGAGTGTTTAGATCTAATGATTTTTTCTGCTGTGTAATTTTATGCCACTGTACTTGCTACAGAAACAGAGTCATAGTACACTGGAATAATTTGACATCACTCTTAAAAGGACTCAGGAAGAAAAGAATTGGACAACCACGGTGGTTTTCATTACCACTTTATCTGAAACGAAGAACTGTGGTCACAGGGCTGTGGCTCCTTCTAGGTGGGGTTTTAAACTCATTTGCCCCATGCAGGTGTTTCTAAGCAAGCAAGGGGTGTGGTGTGGATTATTAACACTAATTTTTACAGAGGGTTTAGCAGACACTATATAATAGTGCATTTGATGTGCACTTTTAGTTCTATGAGCTGAAATCTTGTAATGTTCACCTGAGAAAAGAATGGAGTCTAAGACACAACAGGAGGAAAAAAAAAAAAAAACCCAGAAAGATGACCTCAGGAGAAATAAAGCTAAGCACTGAGCAGTAAATATATGTACATTCACATTAAGTATAATAATCTGGAATCATAGACTTAAGAAATGGAAGAGACCCATGAGAGCTTTTGCACCAGGGAGCTCAAATATGCAGCATCCAGATCAGCATTTCCCTACCCAATGCCAAGTCAGAAATTGTTAATCACTCATGACAATCTTGGTAGGCACAGACACATTGTCCTTCTCGAGGCAGCATTATGGGAGTCACTAGCAATTGATTGGCCTTGATTGGCCAGCTCGCCACTCTCAGGCAGACATTGAAGACTGTTTACAGACTGTTCATCCTCTCCTCTAGCCAGTCATGTTCGATCTCACTCCAACTCATCTAGCATGAGAAATGGCTACAATCACTAGGTCACCTCAAATCCTAACATCTCCCAGGACTCGTCAGTGCTCCATACCTTTTCTTACTTTTTTTTCTGTTTTCAGACTCTCAAATATAGCACAGTCCTTGATTACAGAGAAAGTGATGATTTTGCAGGAAATCACATTATGAGATAGTTTAGGGCCAAACAAAAGAAATATTTAAAGGTTCTCAAAATATGTCAGTGGTATGTACTCTACATTCTGAAACATTGGCTTGGGTCTCCTTCAGTACTGAGGATGCTGTTCAAAGTTCACGTTACCACTCTGACTCTTCACAGAGGAATTTTCCAGATCTTTGAAACAAATAGTTTTTAATTTTAAAACTCAGACATGAACATTATTTAAAAATTTCAAAAATACCCTATATAATTGGAATGTCTCCATAATTCTAGTGATATTGCTGGCTTTTGTTTTTTTTTAAGATTTATTTTATTTATGCATACAAGCTGGGGTACAGGCCAGAGGTATAGAGGGATAAGAGGATTCACCAGAGTGGGGAGCAGAACAGGCAGATCAACTGAAATACACTGATGAGGGGAGCAGTGGGCGAGACAGGAGAGATCTGCGGCTCCATGTGGGAAGCTCCCTGGCCGGGTATGGAACTTGTGCTGCAGTGGCTCTGGATAGCTTCATAGTGCTGCAACTTAACCCACTGCACCACCAGGGAGGCCCTGGCTTTTGTCTTTAAGTACCTATTTATCTATTTCAGTGATTTACTATTTATAAAGACTTTTTTTCTTCTTGATCTGTTTTTTTTTTCTTTTTACCAAATGTCTTTTGGCGTTCAATAAGATAATTGAGTAATTCCTCTTTCTTGGTCTAATGATGTAATGCATTTTGTTAATAGGTTCTCTAATATGAAGCCTCTATTACCCTGGGATAAACTCTAGTTGGTAATAAAGGACAAAAATTTTGCATGTGTAAATCCATTTAATATAAATGAGGTTATTCATGTTATATGTGCTATTTTATTTAATTCTTTGAGACATTTTCAACCTTATTTTTTTTAAAAAAACATTTATTTATTTTTCTTTCATTACTGGTCATTTTTGCATAGTAATTGATTTCTCCCCTCAGGTGTAGTCCCCATTGTTCTCCCACCACATTTGCAGCAACATGGATGGAACTGGAAGGGACTGTGCTTAGTGAAATAAGACGGAAAAAAGACAAATATTGGATGGTTTCACTTATATGTATAATATAGGGAAACTGAAGAAAAGGTCACGGAAAAGACAAAACTTACAAGTTGACCACAGATCTGAGGCATATATGTCATTATTTTTTAATGAATATATTTTGTAGCTCTTTCTACATTGCCAAAAGAAGATGAAGAGATACATAATATTTCATTATATGACGTGGCATCATTTAACTAGTCTCTTATGGACGGCCATTTAGGTTGTCCAGACTTTCAATGGTATTCATAAAGCTGTAACATATCTTTATCTACACATCTCTATGTATCTCATGAGTAAAATTATCAGAATTGGAATCATTAATTTTTTTGAAGATTTATTTATTTATGCATATAAGAGCTGGGGTGCAGGCCAGAGTGTGGGGGGCGGGTGAGAGGATTCACCAAAGACAGAGTGGGGAGCAGAAAAGACAGACTGACTGAAATACACTGCTGAGGGGAGCAGCAGGCGAGGCAGGAGAGGTCTGCTGCGCCACGGGGGAAGCTTCCTGGCCAGTATTGACTTGTGCTGCAGTGGCTGCTGACAGCTTCATAGTGCTGAGACTTAACCCCTTGTGCCACCAGGGAGGCCCAGAATCGTTTTTAATGTTGTGATGGCTAGCTCGATTTACTCTTCCATGAAGTTTAACCAAGTTGCTCTAAGTGATTTGTTCTTGACCTAGGAGGCAAGTCTCAGTTTTACACTGTTGAGGAGTCTCATTTAAGGTGGGGAAACCTTGGTCCAGCCTCCACCAGGCTGCTCAGCTGATGCCTGTAGGGACTGTCATCAAAAGTCCTCTTGGTTCCTTCCCCTGCATGTTTGCTTTACGTTGTCTCTCCAGAACTTTAACAGAAAGTCCCTTTCCATTTGCTTAGCTTTTGAAAGAATTCTACCTCGGAGAGATTTAATTTCAAAATTTTCCACAGACTCAAACAAAGTGAAAGCTCTTTAGCTTTTAGGAAAAAAGCATTTCTGGAGAACATTAAGGAAGAACTGGTAGGAAAAAATTCCCAGTCGGTCCCCATGCAGTTGTGCTTTTAATAAAATCTGAGGAAGCGCCCCCAGGTTGCCCTCAATTGCAGCCTCTTTTCTTGCTCTCCAGAGGACAGTGCCACCAGGCAGCCTTTTAAACCCAGCCACCTTCTGCCTTCTTCCTGTCTCTGTTAACAATTAGGATGTTTCTGTTCTTTTCACTTCGCCCCACCGCGCCCTCACTGCTCTGTTGACGTGCTGCTGGTCTCCTTTTTATCGCAGCCCTTCCCTGCGGCTTTCTTTTATGAGCGAGGCACAGCTGGCCTCTTCCCTCCTGTGGCCTGGCACCCAGGTCACGTGCCCAGCCTTCTACCGTGACTGCAAGAGCTGTGGCCAGTACATTTTCCAAGCACGTGGAGCGTCTATCCATTTTTAACCTTAAAATAAACTTGTGATTCTCACCCCTGCCCCCCCATTTCAGTCCTGCAGTGCTTTATTTCAACTGTTTTGCTCATGTGTTTACATCAGGCTGGCCAGGTTGCTGGGGACCCCTAAGAGGCACAGCCCTTGCAGCACTTGTGGTGGGACAGGCAACAGCCAGCTCCCCCCTGTCCAGCTCCGAATCTCAGTGCTGTCTTCACTGACCAGGCAAGTCTCCTGCTTTCCTGGGAGCCTCAGTTTCCACGGCACCATCTGGGAACTAATGATAATGATAGAGTGTCTGTCTCATAACCTCACTGGAAACATTCCAGGGAGGGAATATATCTAAGTGCTGAATGGTGTCTGATAGCTAGAGGGCAGGTGTTCTAACAGTGCCTATACTATCACCGTTGTCATTATTTACAGATGGCTTGTCATTTTTATTTAAATATTTTTAAAGATTTATTTATTTTTGCGTACAGGCTAGGGTACAGACCAGAGGCGTGGGGCAGCGAGAGGGTTCACCAGAGATAGAGTGGGGAGCAGAACAGGCAGGTGGATGGAAATACACTGCTGAGGGGAGCAGCGGGAGAAGCAGGAGAGGTCTGGTGCGCCATGTGGGAATCTCCCTGGCGGGGTGTTGAACTTGTGTCGCCGCTGCCGATAGCTCCACAGTGCAACAGTTAACCACTGAACCATCAGGGAGGCCCTTTTTTGTCATTTTTATAATGACAAACTGCATGGGAATGAGAAATTTGAGACGATGAGAGGTTAAATGACTACCTCAGACATGACATACCTTTCTTTAAAAATTACTAAGTCTTTATCTCTTCTATCAACTTATGGATTTTTGTGTTCAGGGAATATTAACAAAAGAACTTGGGTCGAACTGAAATGAAGTGTGTATTTTGGTGTGTGCATGTGTTTGACTTTTTTTTTTTTTCAGTACAAAACTTATCAAAGTGGGCTGAATTTAAAGTCTGATCTCATTCTGAGATTCTCAGAAACTGATTACGTACTGCCAAGATAAATAACCTCTACAAGTTGACATAGACATGTGCGTCCATTTCCCACAAGCCTCTCCTTGTGGTGAACTGGGCCACGAGGTTGCCCTGTCTCCCATTTGCAGCATTACCTCTACCTTGTCAGGTCTGACCCTTGTTTCCTCCATCATTACCTTTTCTGATTTCTCCTTTATAAACCTTGCAAAATTACATTGTTACCTCTCAAGTATTTAATTCAAACTCTAGACCAGAAGAAAAGATTGTAACCCCCAATCTCTTATGACGTCAAGCTGGGATTAGGTTGGTCAATATTATGAAGAATATTTGCTTGTGATTTACAGAGAATGGCCCATCTCCCATCTAGAAATTTTCATGGCAAAGCATATTTAAAATTTGATTCATTCCTTTTTATTTTGATTCTCCCTCCTATTATTTATTAATCAGCGTGAACCCCAATGCTATATATCCACATGACTTTGTGCATTTAAAGGGCAGTATTTCCTGTTTAAGTGGAAAATTGTTCAGGTAGCTTTTGGAAGACCTTCATTTTGTAGCTTTATAGTGAAATATTTAGAAGTCTGGATCTTCTTTGTTCTGCTGTCATCTACATTCACTGAGTAGAACTTGTATTGCTCATTGGGGCCCAGTTTGCTCTAGGTTTTGGGTCATTCTTTCTGTCCCAACTGACATCTGGATTGAGTAAAGCTGGACACATGACTTACAGAGCTGCTCCAGCCCCTCTGGCTCCAACAAATACAAAGGGGCACCAAGCTAGGAGGCTTCTTGGCCTGCTTGGGCATCTGGCGGAGCATGGTTACGGGAAAGGCCTTGGGCCTGGTGGGAGAGGAGAACAAATCTGCAAGGCCCAGGACTAAATCTCTGCACCTAAGCTCCCTCTTATTATTTTGATTATGTGCATTCCATGGGTGGAAACTTTCAGAAGTTCCTAGCAGAATGGATTGGAAAAGCTGCCTTGAGTCACAGTCACTTAAGATCCAACTAGTGTGTATTGAAATCTTGCGCCGTGCCAAGTGGTCTACCAGTATGTCCTACCAGTATGCCCTGACCCTTACAGCAACACCACCAAAATAGACATTTTAATGCTTCTTCTTTCCTTTGTAGATGAGGAGACTATGGGCAGTAATGTCTGGTTGATGAGAGAGGGGTAGCTAGCCAAAACACAAAGTGCACCATGGTGGAGGAAGCGGGTTGGGACTTCTAAGTCTTGAATGATGCCACCAATTTCCCAGCCAGATTCAGGGGCATGTGGCTGTCTTTTCCTCTACTTGCAGCCGCAGCAAGAGTCCTGTCTCTCTTCCCTTAACCAACTGCTGTCTTCTCAGGGTTTTGGGGATCTGGACACTTTCTTGCTGTGAGGCACCTCTGACCAATTTGCTTGGTGATGGGGAAGTAAAACAGACACTACTATCTAGCAGCAGAATTGGAATGAGGTTCTAAAATAAGGGGGACATGGCGAGGACACCAAATCTTGGACCAGAGATAAAGTGATCTTGGGGATGGGCTACCTGGTAAGTAAGGGTAGTAGGAATTTTCAAAATATTGAATATATGATTTGCAGGCTTTGGTGAAAGTCACAAGCAAAAAAAAAAAAAAAAAAAAAAGAAAGAAAGAAAAGGAACAAAGATGGGGATAGTAGGCCATGATGAATTTTCGGGACATCTGTAGATTTCAGGACTCCATCTGATGTCATGAAATCTTGTCCCTGGGAGCTATCTTTGGTGACTGCTGAAAATCTGATAGTTGTAAAAGGCATGCTATATGCAGAGGAGGAAGTGAGGAGTTTCTTCATTTCCTGTTGCCTCACTAGGATTTTGTAGAGACAAGAATAAGTAGTGTGGACCGGTGTCTCCTGGTTTCCTGTACCAGAGAGAAGCAGGGCTGGAGAAGGCGTGGGCACCAGGCTCTTCCAAGTTGGAATTTGATTTTGTCACTATTTTCCTGAAACATGTGAAATTTTACTTGAATGTGACCCTGAAATATTTGCTTACATATTTTTAGCTTATTTCCCATTTCAGTCAAATGAAGATAATGTCTCCCCAACATATTACATGACCATCAATCATATTGATGAATGTCAGCTATAGGTTGATATGGATGGAGGGACCAGACACCATGAAAAACTGGGATAAACAAAAAGGCATTGCTTGTATAAAGGATGCAGAAGGAGGTCAGAATGTTCAGGAAACAGGAGAGTGGTTGATACTCCCCAATTCTAGACAGAGGTCTATGTTACTGACTTCCTCCTAACATGGCTCCAGCATTGGACTTGGAGTTGAGAATATGGAGTGAGAAAGGACATATCTCACTGCCTCTTCCACACCCAGCCTGTGTGCCCCTGGGTGCAGCAGTTCTAGACTTATGTTCATCAGGACTGGCACCAAGTACCACTGCCCCTAAGCCAGGTGCACCATGCAATCCCATAGTCCTCCACGGTTTACGAGACCACAGACAAAGGGCCAGAACGGTGCCTGTGGGCTGATCCCAGTCATCATGTGGGCACTGCAGCTTCTCCAGGCCTGTTTCAGACACTCCTGAATACAGATGGCCTCTCATGTTATATCACTGGCCCTTAGGTTTGCTGTGTTGTGAATGGATGTGACATCCCTGTCACTAAATAGGGTGATAGCAGATATCATCATCTCCTTATTTTTATTATTGCCTCTTTTTTAATTGTATGGCCATTAGTTTCTTAGTTCATTCATTAATCAAACATTTGTTGAGCATTTACTATCTGCTAGCATTGTGCAGCACCAGTGCCCCAAAGTTGAATCAATAGGAACAGCACCTGGCACAATGTGGCAATTGTCTTAATGGGGGAGTTACAGTGTGCTTTAGGGGCACTGGATGCAGATGATTTGGAGAAATTTCCCAGAGGAAGAGAAGCCTAATTTGAAAGTGGAGATTTCTCTTCTTCTTTTAGTCAGTTATACACCTGCACTCACTCAATAGCTATTTATTGGACAGTCCTTTCAAATGGAACTACAGTGGGAACCACATATGTACTTATTAGATTTCTACTAAGTTATAATGTGAAATTGATGAACATTAAACAACGTTTTCAACCCAGGCAAAATTAATTTGAATGACATTTTAGTTTAATATATTCAAACTATTATTTCAACATGTGACCAATGTAAAAATATTAATGAGATATTTTACATTTTAATGTGCTGTGTCTTTCAAAAAGCAAGTATATATTTTATACTTACAGCATATTTCAATTCAGACTCAGCACATTTCAAGTTGTTCAGTAGCCACTTATGGCAGGTGGTTTGCACATTGGACAGCATCAATGTTTCAGGTACTGTACCAGGCGCTAGGGACACAATGGTGTGCACATTAGACCATCCCTGTGCTAACTGAGAACATAATGTAGCCATGGGTAGCTAGGTAAAAAGGGATTGGCAGGCCAGGAGAGAATGTTCTGATGAGAGAGTCAATATCTGTTAAAATCCAGAGGTGGAAGAACATGGTAACTTGGCCTGGAATAAAGTCTCAGGGAGAAAAAGGGAGAGAATGAAAGTAATGAGGAAGGTATAAGGTAGCTGGAAGCTAGATAATGGAGGTCCTAGAGTCATATAAAAAAATTTGGACTTGATCTTGAAAGCAATTGGGAGTACTGAAAGGTTTTAAGTAGTTGAGTGACTTAATGAGATTTGCATTTATGGAAGATGGTGCAGTCTGCATTGTGTAAGAATGGATGGGAGTAAGTCCATCTGAGGCACAGAGTTCACTTGGGAGCTGCCGCAGCAAACTTGCTAGGATATGATGTGGTCCTCGACTGGGATGGAAAAGAAGTGAGAGGATATGAGAGAGCCTTAGAAAGCACAGGGTTTGATGGCTAGTAGATTGTAATGAGTGAGATGAGGACAAGTCATCCATGATGTCTAGGCTTCTGGATAGTTGTGGATAGCTCTAGATGATAAATGGAGGAGCCATTCACTATGCAGGTAGTATAGGAGGGTCAGGAGCAGGGGTATTGGGGATGGAGAGATGAGGGTTGATGAATGTCCAGTTTGGACATAGTGAATTTGAATACATATACACAGTTTCTAAAATATATATATATATATATATATATATATATATATATATATATATATATATATATATATATATATATATATAGCGAGAGAGAGAATTTTGATTATAGTAAAGGGAAATCATCAGTGACTAGTGACAGACTTTGACATCAACAAAAATGGAAAATCATCCCTACAATCTAGAAGTCTGAAGATCAAAGTGAAGAGATGACTTTCAGAACTTCCCTGACCAATAAGAAAGGACCACCCAAAAAGGGATGTGGCTTTAGGTGAAGCAATTCTGGACTTGTCAGTGTACAGCCTGGCAGGGAGGAAACGGGGGGGATGCAGTTCTAAACACTTTTGTCTCCTCTCAGTTTCAGTCAATGACTCATGACACTCACCTAGAATTTAAAAGTTCAAAAAACTAGGTTGATGAAATTCAGAGAGACATTTTCCTGGAGTCTAGAACAGAGTGAAGATAGGTGGAGAGTGGGTTAAGAAGGACAAATGAAAACTAATCGGCATGGGGTGCCTTTTCCATCTGAGTGGAAAAGTCTATTGTCTGCAAGGTTCAGAGCTAAGAGGGGTATTTGGGCTAACACTGTGGGTGCAGGAGTCAATAGCTTAGTGTTGATGCCCTCCCCAAAACTGGGTTCCATCTCCTAAGAAGAGCATGTAGAGATGGACCCTCCAGGGGCCTCCTCTGTTTCCTTGGGAGAATGACTAGAGAGCCACAGAGCATATGGGGCTGCTAATTTTTTTTAAAGGCCCTTTCATCTTCTGAATCTAACTGCTTGCAAGTCATTGACGTACTCAAATTGGCCAGTCAGTGACTATTTTTAATGCTTTTTGCTGTTCAGTTTTCAGGCTTTTCATCCTTATTATTTCTTTAAATGCCTAATCACTACTCCTGAGACCAACTTGCTTCTGCTAATGATGTGCACTTGCTGAGTCTGTATTTTTTAAAATTTATTATCATAAAATCCGATCATCTAGTTTCTCACTTCAAACTGGCAGGTAAGCAGGAACGGCATACATAAACTCCCTAAGAGAAATGGAGATGGAAAACACAAATTTAAGGAGCTAAAACATTATGAGAAATGAATATTTTAATACAGAAGAGAGACCCAAAAAAAACAGAAAGAAAGAGAATGAATGAAAGATAAAGCAATTCTTAAAGCTTGTTGTCAACTGAACAGGATGCTGAAGTTTCAGTAGGAGTAAGTCGAGGTAGAAAAATCCAGAAAAGAGAAATGGGTTTTGGAGGTAAGTTTGAAGGGACTTGGCTGTGTAAGTAACAGCTTTAAGATGTATCTTGGGGTACGGGGTGGGGGTGGCTCCTAGTGTTGCTGAGTGTTTGAACTATGGGTCAGAGCAGAGTCCAGGTGCTCTAGTCATCCAATTGTGGCCATATCCAACCAACTCTTAGACATTGATTGAGTCCAGCCTCGATCAGCAGAGTCTCTTTCTTAGCATAAATGAGCAGTGGGGGCTTCGGTTGTATGACTTTAGGGTTTTGTGGTTGTTTGTGATGCAGCATTATTGTGGCAAAAGATAACTGATAGAAAAGGCTTGGGGACCAATGAATGAATGAATGAGTGAATGAATGAGTGATTACTTAAATCACTGAGTTGAAACAGCAACCATTCCCACTGGTTGTATTAATATATTGTTTCCAGATTGCTGTGACAACTTAGAAATATTTCCCATTGCACGATGAATAGTAGTAGAAAGACTGTTGAAGAATCTTGTGGCAGAGTCTGATGTGTGTCCTATTGACTTTGTCAAGGAAATGAAATTGTAGCAGTCCTATAGCTGGAGAGCTAGAGGTGGTGATGAAGGAAGAGTTGAGTTATTTAGTATCCCTGAGAAACGATTTATAAACATTCAATATTACTCTTTTTTGTTTCTCCATAGTTAAGTTAGACTACAACTTGATTTTACTGGGACTCTCAGATATGCCATTTAAACATGGAATCTATAAAGGGACTAAAGCCATGAAAAATAAGACAATTGAAACCTGCTCCTATATTAACTGTTTTCTTTATGGCCTAAACAGGGATCCTAATATTCCAGTTCTGTGGTTTTCAGACTGTGTTTAAACACCAAAAGCACTCAATGGGTTTGCTAAAGCAACATTGCTGAGTCTCACTCCAGAGTTTCTGATTCAGAAGATCTGGGGAAGGCCCAAGAATTTGCATTTCTAACACCCTTGGGTGATACTTACATGCTGGTTAGTGACTCCACTGTGAGAACCACTGCTGCCATGACTATGATGATCAATTTAGGTATCAACTCAGTCAAACTATGGTGCCAGATGCTTGGTCAAAATGCTGATGCAGCCAGATGTTGCTGTGAGATATTATTTAGATGTGATCAGTATTTAAGTCAGTAGATTTTGAGTAAAGCAGATTCCCCTCCATAATGTTGGACACCTTGAAAACAATGGTTAAGGCTACTAGAAGAAGAGGAATTTGGCCTCAAGACTGTAACATAGAGGAACTCCCTGGTGGTGCAATGGGTTAAGTCTCAGCCTATAAAGTTATCCGTAGCCACTGCAGTGCAAATCTGATACCCAGCCAGGGAGCTGCCCACATGGCGGAGCAGACTTCTCCTGTCTTGCCCACTGCTCCCCTCAGCAGTGTATTTCAGTCGATCTGCCTGTTCTGCTCCCCACTCTATCTCTGATGAATCCTCTCATCACCCCCACAGCTCTGGCCTACATCCCAGTTCTTATATGCATAAATAAAATAAAATAAAATAAAATAAAAAAAAAGACTGTAAAATAGAAATCCTGCCTGAGTTCCAAGCCTGTTAGCCTCTAATTTGGACTTGAGGATGCAACACCAGTTTTTATGTGGATTTCCAGCCAATCAGCCTGCTTCGCAAATTACAGACTTGTCAACCCCCCAAATCACATGAGCCGAATCCTTAAAATACCTCTCCTGATTGATAGATAGGTAGATAGACATATAGTGATAGAGATGCTTATCAATCGCACCACCACCAATCCTGAAAGGCCCTGACTAATATAAGACACAACAATAGTTTTTTAAGAAAATAAGGCAAATTTTTGTGCATGTTGCTTTCTTTGCTCAGAATGTTTCCCCTACTTTTTTTTTTTTTAACCATTCAGAAGCCTTTTCAAGTAGAAGGAGATGAAAATCTATCCTATCAATTAGCCCATGTTGGATGAAAATTTCCTGAATTCTTCTGGAATCAGTTCTTCCTTGTTTGGTAGTTGGCACTGTCCTTGATTATGAACTTCTCCACAGTTGCTGTCCCAGAGGGTGGGTTATCGCTTTAACCTTATCTGTATTGTAAAACTGTTAAGTCCCGACACAGAGTTAGTGTTTAATAAGTATTCTTGAATGGGTAAATGAGAGAATTAATGCCTCCTGTTCATATTGAAATTTATTATTGTAAAGAACTACCTATTTAAGTAAAGAACTACCAATTAGTTCTAAGAAACAGTATATTTTTAAGCATATTTTTTTCCGGGCTTACTGAAAACCTATGAGCTGCAGATAAGTAAACAAGCTATTTAGACATGTCTAGTTGAGACCAGAAAAAAACTAGTTTCTTAATTTGAGTATGTGATTCAGTCATGTAACTTTAGACTCATCTACCCATTCAACAAGCATTTATTGAATGCCTACTGTATACCTGGCACTGTGTTAGGTGGTGTATATATTATCATTCATGATGACATTTTATTCAATGTTCTGGAGAAATTTTAACAAGCAATATTAAGACAATATTTTTTCACACATCTAGAAAATTAGACATGTTTTTCTTACATTTTAGAAATTAAAAGAAAATTAAGCAAATGACACTAGAATTAGAAAGAATGAGCAATTCATTAGGCAATAAGAATATTAACTAGAAATTGGGAATCTCTTTTCTATTTTAATATGCACTTGAGCTTAATTGGCTAAGTTTTGAATATGGGGTGATGAGTTGAGTTGCTAATACAAATCATACACCTTTTATATACTTAATAAAATCCAAGAGTCTGGGATGCATTTGTGTTACAGACAATTTATCTGCAGGAGTCAGTGAGTTGAGTAATAGAAAGGGATAATAGGAAATCAGTGGCTGAGAAACCTATAAAGTAAATTAACGCGTGCCTTACTTTATTAATTTATAACAATAATGTAATGGATAAATCAATGAGGAGTACTTTGAGAGAAATGGATGGAGGGAAGAGTTCCTCCCTTTTGCAATTTGTTGAAATCATTATTTGTGCAAAAGAAATGTTGGCCGGAGGTTAAGAAATGTCTTGCATGTGGCAGAGAGGGGAAGAATATGGTGTGGTGAGGGGAAGAATATAGTGTGGTGCTCTGCTCCCTCCCTTGGACTTGATTTCAGAGAGCCCTCTTTGACATTCAAATACCAGTATCTCTGCCTGAGGATATTTTCCCAAAATCTCCACCTTAGAGGCAGGCAGTGTTTGGAAAAAAAACGTATCCCTTGTTCCCCATCCATCCTCAACCAATGACTATCAGAAGCTGGAGTATAAATACTCTAGTTCTCTAGTTTCCTAGTTCCTTGGGTGGTGTAACTCCTAGGCATTATTTTAGTTTCCCAGAGTTTCTAGCTAGTATTAAGCTCCATTAATAACGAGGGACACTGGCTCCTGGGCTGCCTTCTCAGCCCCTCACTCTTCCACTTCCTTAGTATCGCTTCCCACATCTCTCAGATACACGCTTGAACTTGAATCCCTTCTTAGGGCTGGCTTTGGGAAAACCCACACAAAAGCCAGGCACAAAGAATGTTGGCTCTTTGTCCCTGATATTCTTTGTTGAACCTGGGAGGCATCCCGATTATGCAGTTCCATAGTCCTGGCTTGGAAGTCCTGGTTACAAAAGCCAATTAGCTGACCCCCCAGGTTTTACAATTTCAAAAGCTGGTCTGGGTAGGAATGTGCTTACAGAGGTGCAGTCTGGACAAATGGAGTCTTTTATGACCATTTAACTCAATGCTTTTTTGTTGTCCTCTCTCCCAATCAGTTGTGTCCGTTAACTGTCTTGTCAACACACCCGTGCAGAAGACAGATTCATGCTAATCAGACTAAGTTTTGTGCATTTTCCATTGCTTGTCTTCAGTGGACACACTGCATATTTGTCTCAGCATTAAAACTGAGCATTTTTCTCTTTTCTCTCCTTCCATTGCCAGCTTAATTAGCAGTTTGGGCAAGCCATTACAATGCCTTGTGGAGAGTCTCTATCTCCGTTCCATTTAGGGAGAATATCCCCTTTGAAAAAACTTTCCAGTGGAAGAAAATTGTGAAATATGTATTTTTCTCTCAGTCATCATCTCCTTCGTTTATTTCTGTGAAGAGTTTCCTCAATAGTCTCTTGCTTCTTCTCTTAAACCACCAAGATCTGTTTTGCAACGAGCAGCCAGAAGTAAAAGTATAAATGTGTTCGTGACCTTTCTCCATAAAACCCTCCAACTAATTTTTTATGCACTCCCTATAATATCCACATTATTTCCCCATATTACAAGGTCTCACTCCCTCATGCTGTTTTAGTTATTTGCTCAAATGTCAGTTTCTCAGAGAGACCTCTCTTGACTCTCCTATTTGAATTTGCAAGTGGATCCTTACCTCTTCCCATCTCCCTCTTCTACTTTGTTGCTTTGAAAGTACTGTGATTGTGCAGTTTACCGCCAATTTTATTTCTTTCTTGACTAACTCACTTCATTAGAACAGTGTTTCTTAATACCTAACATCAGAGATTCATCCACATTATTGTATATTTCAGTGGTTCATTCCTTTTTATTGGTGAGTAATATTCCAATGCGTGGATCTAAGTTTGCTTTTCCATTCACCAGTTGAAGGACTTCTGGATTGTTTCCAATTTTCAGCAATTATGAATAAAGCTGCTATAAATATTTGTGTACAGGTTTTTATGTGAGTCAGAGTTTTAATTTCTTTTGGGCAAATATTCTGGAGAGGACTTCCTGCGTCATATGGTAAGTACATATTCTGCTTTATAAAAGGCTATTCAATTTTCCTAAATAGTTGTGCCATTTTTCACTCTTATCAGCAAAGTCTGAGATTTTTTCATTCACCTTGAATTTTTGCCCATGGTAAGGGTGAAAGCATTGAGGGCACTGTTAAGGAATTCCAGAGACCCATCATTTTATTTAATCAGAATTGCCAGGTAGGGTCCATGGCAGGTCTTGCTTTCTTTTCTTTGACTATAATCTATAATTTAAAAATGTTGTGTTAATAGAGTTTAGTTTTTAGAACAATTTTAGGTTAACAGGAAAACAGAGAGAACAGGCAATTTCCATATATCCCTTCTCCCCCTGCAGTTTCTTCTATTACTAATGTCTTAGATCAGTATGGTGTATTAGCTACAACTGGTAGACCAATATTTCTACATTATTAACTAAGTTTCTTAGTTTATGTTAGGGTTCTACCTTTGTGCTGTACAATTGTATGGATTTTGACAAATGCCCACTATTATTATCTACCATTACAGTATAATACAAAATCATTTCACCTCCCTAAAAGTCTCGTAACTGGCACTATTCATCCTTCCTCTCAGTCTACATGGAACCCCTGGAAACCACTGATCTTTTAACTGTCTGTAGTTTTGTCTTTTCCAAGATGTGATGGAGCTGGAATGTTACAGTCTGTAGCCTGTTCAAACTGACCCCTATCACTAATTAGTGTGTATTTAAGGTTCCTTAGTCCTTTTAAACAAAACTTCTCAGGAAATTGTAATGTGCAGCCAGATTTGAGAAGTGCCAAATTAGAATATAAACTCCAGGAGGATATTTCTTTTCTTTGGCTATGTCTTATTCATTTGTATGTCCCCAGAGTCTAGAGTACTGTGTGGCATATAATAGGCTATCATTAAATATCAGATGAGTAAATGAATGAATGATAAAGTCAAACCAGGTTCACAGAGACCTGGATATTCCTCTGAAGGTTCACTAACGAGCTCTAAGATTCAGATCAAATGATCCATTTAGATGATCTTTGTGACTTGACTGGACCTAGTCAGTCTAATTTGTTGTATCCAGACTTGGTACTGCCTCTGACTCCAACATGCCTTTTGCTTCCCTGTACAGACTTCATTTGGAATCCTCTTTCCTTCTGTCTCTAAATCCTTGCAGACTTTCTACAACTAATCAAGTTTGATTTCTTACAAAAGAATTTCCTAGATACCTCAAACCCTTTTCTAGACTCTTAAGATAATTGTTGCTTTTAGATTTCTTGGACTTTGTGCAGTGAAGCTGTTCTTTTCTTTTTTTTTTAAAGATTTATTTATACAAGCTTGGGTACAGTACAGAGGTGTGGGGCGGCGAGAGGGTTCACCCGAGACAGAGTGGGGAGCAGAACAGGCAGATCAGAAATACACTGCTGAGAGGAGCAGCGGGCGAGGCAGGAGAGGTCTGCTGCACCATGTGGGATTCTCCCCGGCTGGGTGTTGAACTTGCATCACGCACTGCCGACAGCTCCACAGCGCAACGCCCAACCGCTGCGCCACCAGGGAGGCCCTGTTCTTTTCTTTTAAAACAATGCTTTTTTGTTGAGATAATATGGGTGTACACCACTGTATATGATTTCGAGGTGCAGGTTTACACCTCTTGAAATATACCGCACCATCCCATACCTTGGTAGTGTCCACTGTCCATCACTCCCTCCCCTTTGTTCCCTCTCCTTGTCCTTCCCTTCTGGTAGCCTCAGTTCTTTTTTAAAAAGATTTATTTATGCATACAAGAGTTGGTGTATTGGCCAGAGGTTTAGGGTCGGGGGGTGAGAAGATTCACCAGAGACAGAGTGGGAGCAGGCAAGGAAGACTGACTGAAATACACTGCTGAGGGGAGCAGTGGGTGAGGCAGGAGAGGTCTGCTGCGCCACGTGGGTCAGCTCCCGGGCCTGGGATTGAACTCATGCTGCAGTGACTGCGGACAGCCTCACAGGCTGAGACTCAACCACTTGCTCCACGAGGGAGGCCCTGGTAGCCTCAATTCTTTATCAGCCCTTTCTATTCTTTTGTTCTCCTGAGCAATATTTAAACTTGTATTATTTTCCTGTATTTATACCAGGTCCCCTAATTAGATTGTAAGCATCTTAAGGGCAGGGATCATAGTGTTATTCACTCTAAGCCCCCCTAGCATTTAGTATTGTCCAAGTTTGATAAATGTTTGTTTATTTCGTTTTCTGCTTTAGCAAATGATGCGCGTTGGAAGCGAAAATGACATAATGGGAATACTGTGGATTCCAGTGGTCAGAGATTGGGATACTTGTCATTTGACATCTCTAGGCTTCCTTATTTGTATCCTTCACTTTTACACTAAAGCCTCTACTTTCCTCTCTATTTGTGTTTTGACTATTATGGCAACAAGAGGGTTATTGGACAAATGACATAGTTAGCCTAGTTTCTGTTGGGATTAAATATCAGTCTTTGAAAACAGCAAAATAAATAAAAAAGAATAAAACTGTTAGCTTGAGATCAGTTCTCCTTTTCATGAAAAGGTTTCACAGGTTATTCTCTTCTCCCTGCCCCCTGCCCCATACCTGGAGCACTTTCTTTCCTTCTACATCTTTCACCATTCACAGGTACACTGGGCTTCTACCTTATAAAACCTTTCTCATGTGTTGTTTTTGAATTTTGTCCCCATTGTTCTAATATTGATAGCTTTATGGGAGAGAGACTATATAAATCATGTCCACTAGTGCTTACCATGTAAAGGGTCCTCAATAATCATCTGTTAATGAATTCATGATGTTAAGAGATGTGCTTTGTGTAAAAAAAACTATCTTGTCAGAAGATCAGTGCTGGAGATTCTGGGTGCTCTGCTCTTCCTACTTGGGGGTCACAGCCCTACAGATAAGAAACATGTTTAATCTTATCATCCCAGGATTTACCAAATATTTTTTGTAAATTTTCCCTTTTTAAATTTTGCCAGGATCATTTATTTACTCAGTAATCACACCCACATCAATTAAAAACAGTAATAGGTATTGTTAAAAAAAAAAAAGACTCACATGTATGAGGGACTTCCAGGCACTTTATGTGTGTGAGCCTTAGAATAATCCTAGTTGAACTATTTCAATTTGAAAATTACAAATGAGGAAACAAGCTTAGGAAGTTAAAATGACTTCCATCTAACCTTCATGCTTCTCAGTAGGGGCTTGGTCTGACAGAAATTGATGCATTAGATCTAGAAATGTAGGTTTTAGAAACCAGACCTGGAAGAAGTGTATAGCATATTGTGAACATTCTGGAACCATCCTTCCTCCCTGGTCTAGTAGGCCAGAGAGCAAAAACATCTGCATAGACTTAAATTCAGAACAGGCTCTGTCCGGGTCTGTGAAGTAGCCATGTGGTAATCAGCTGCCTGTGGGTAAATCAACCTTTTAACCCCTGTTCATGACAGAAAAAAAGATTTAAGCAATGGGGGTCATGCCTTTGCTTCTCCACAGAGAAATCAGGGAAGTGATTAAATCTCAGCATGTGCCCTTCTCTGCACACAGAGAACATGAACATTTCTGTTTTTTTTTTAAGATTTATTTTTATTTATGCATACAAGAACTAGGGTGTAGGCCAGAGGTGTGGGGGGTGAGAGGAATCATCAGAGACAGAGCGGGGAGCAGAACAGGTGGATTGGCTGAAATACACTGCTGAGGGGAGCAGCAGGTGAGACAGGAGGGGTCTGTTGCACCAGGCGTGTCAGCTCCCTGGCTGGGGATCTAACTCATACCTCAGTGGCTGGAGATAGCTTGACAGGGCTGAGACTTTAATCCCTGTGCCACTAGGGGGGCCCTCAACATTTCTTTAGGTCAATATAACCTAGGAAACCAGAAGTTCTAAACACATAGATGAAAACCAGGAGCCCCTTATCAAGAATAAATAGTTTTTTGGCTTCGATAACTCACTGTCCTATCGCTCCTACATGTATATTACTCTGCATGAGGTATATAAACTGAACTCAAACTTGTAATTGTTGGAGCAGTTCTTACTAGCAAAATCTGACTGACCGCTTCAGATCCTCATTTTGACTATCTAATAAACCCGTTCTCTAATTATCATTGCACTGAGCTGCTGAATTTCCAGTGTGTTTGCTCAACTTCTTCATTGTTAAACCAGTAGACAATTTGCTTCATTTCTCTGTGCCTCAGTTTCCTGTTCTGTAAAATAGAGATAATAGTAGATTTTTTCATTAAGTGAATTCATTTGAATAAGAAGATAGAAAAGTGCCTATTACATAGTAATTCCCCAATAATTATTAACTATTAACATTAGGTGGAAGCAGATAATTCCATTGGTGTTTCAATTACAGATTTATATTTGTGAGCGCTACCAAGCAGGCAAGTTCCATGATTTCAGGGACTTTGTACCTCAGTAGGAAATACAACATTGGTACCAATTAAGAGTATAAGCTCTTGAATTTAAAATTATAAAAGGAAGACCTCCCTAGTGGCACAAGGGGTTAGTTCTCAGCACTATGAAGCTATCTGCAGCTACTGTAGCACAAGTTGGATCCCTGGCCAGGGAGCTTCTCACATGGTGCAGCAGACCTCTCCTGTCTTGCCACTGCTCCCCTCAGCAGTGTATTTCAGTCAGTCTGCCTGTTCTGTTCCTCACTCTCTCTGGTGAATCCTCTCCCCGCCCCGCCCCCCAACCTCTGGCCTATACCACAGCTCTTGTATGCATAAATAAGTAAATCTTTAAAAATAAAATTATAAAAGGAGAAAAATTTAGCTTTTTTTCACCTATTCTAGTCAATTTCAGTCAATAGTACCTATTATATATTTTCCTTTTTTTTATTTGCATTAGTAAAATTCTAAATAACTCTGAATATATTGGTTACCCCAACTTGTATTTCTTGAACTAGAAATCACTGTTGAGTATGACTAAAATGTTGGGAAGAGCACATGTAATTTGGATCAGGTGGTAGATATTTATTTTCTAACTTGATGAAAAATACATGTATTTACATTTTCACAAAATAACTTTACTGTGACTTGTGTTTCACAATTTATATTCAATGTTACATGTTTTTGACAGTTCTTTACCATTTCTGACAGATTTTTTCATTTTTAGAAGTACGGAGGCACACATTCCTGTACTTGTTTTCACTTTTGCTCTTGTGGTAGCTTCTCTCTCTTATCACACAAAATATAGTTATCTGTCAATCAATATTTACTGAGCATTGCAGAATCTCTGCAGGCACTTCTCTGCATTAGGGTCTGACAACTGGGAAAAGAGTGTGCAAGGGAAAAAGAAAAGGCTCACATCTTAAATTGTTGGGAATGAGTTAACCTGTGTGAAAGCACATTGGAAATGAGTGAAGTCTTATTTTCTTGTTATTATCTAGTGTACTTATTTCCTAAGGTTGCTCTACCAAATCACTACAAACTGGGTAGCTTCAAACAACTAAAATTTATTTGCTATCATTTCTGATGACTGCAAGCCCAAAATCGTGGTGTCTGTAGGGTTGGCTCTTTGGAAGCTCTGAGGCAGAATCCATTCAGGGTTTTTCCTCCCAGCTCCTGGTGGCCGCTGACAATCTTGCTATTTTTGGGCTCCTGGACCTGTCACTCCAATTGCATCACTCCTTCCTGACTGTTTTTCTTCTCCTTTAAGTATCTTCTCTTATAAAGACACTTACAAGATCCACTCAGATGAGGCAGGATGATCTCATCTCAAGAAATTTAAATTAATTACATTTGCAAAGAACTTTTTTTCCCCCAAATCAAAGTACATTCCCCAGTTCTGAGTGGACACGTCTTTTGTGGGACCATCATTTAATAACTTTATCTGGTATGTATAATTTTTCCTTGAATTTTCTTATTTTCTTTGAAGTTCCATCTTTTCTGGTCTCCCTCAAGGACATCGAAAATAGCATAAATCTCTTGTATTCCGTAGGGCCTGATTGAGTGTCCCACTTAGTAAAGCCCCTTATTTGACTCTAATAGACATTATTTGACTCTAATTCATGACAGCTGAGGACAGAGAGGAGAAGCGTTGAAATTTTCATACTTTGTTTCTCTCATCTGTACAATGACTAATTTATTGCTGTTCTTCTCTTCTGAGAAATTAGGACTGAATCAGTTAAGGGTCTCCCTTAAAATTTAAAATTCTTTAAATTTAAAATTCTTTAAGGGTCTCCCTGGTTGCCCAATAGTTGAGTTTCAGTGCTGTAACCGCCATGGTCTGAGTTCAACCCCCGGCCAAGGAGCTAACCCACATGGCACAGCAGAACTGTCTCGAACACTGCTCCCCTCAGCAGAGTATTTCAGTAGATCCACCTGTTCTGCTCCACTCCCCACTCTGTCTCTGTTGAATCCTCTCACCCTCCACACCTCTGGCCTACATCCCAGTTCTTCTATGCAAAAATTAAAAATAAAAGTTTTTTTTATTATTGGTTCATATTTAACCAGAATTTATAAAGAAAACAAAGCAAAAATTGTAATTAAGTATGCAACTATATGAGGGCATTTTTTTTTAAAGAAGGACCTAATATTTTGGAAATGACAAGAAGTAAAATCCAGTTCTTCATTCCCTGTCTTAGCTTTTTGATCCTGCACCCTGATTTCATCATGCCCTATACTGCAGGAACAAAAATTCTTTAATGCTTCTTCTTTCAAGCCCAGACTTTTCAGTCTCTCATTCAAGGTTTATCATGTTAACTTAAACAGTATGGGGAAAAGGGAACTTTATTTTCAGAATTACTGAAGAAGTCTAGCCCATAGAGAAGCAGACTGGTACAGAGAGATTTCTGGTCGATTCCTTTCCTCACCACTATAAGATAGGGTCCAGTTTATATATCATTGCCATAGGTGAGCTGAAAAAAGTATCACATTAAAGTAACACATTCAGGTAACAAAGTATTTGTTCCTGAAAAGGGCATATTAAAATTTTCTAATACCTCTGTGTGAAGGAAAATGTATGCATCTGTTCAGGGGGTCATTATCTCTATGGCAGATGCACTCTGTATGTGAGAAGTGCAAGAACTAGCAGATAAAATCTATCATAAAGACTGTCTCTTTTCTTTTGTTTGTGGACATGTGAGTCTGTTTTCTTCATTCAGCCAGCAAAATGGGAGGCTAGAGTGATGGTGCACAAAATAGTCAGAGAATGAAAGAAAATAAACCCAAGATCAAAATGTTCTGAAGCCAATCCCATTTTGAGACCAAAGCTAAAAAAAAAGCTCTCTCTTCCACCCCAGGTTTTTATTTTCTTTTTTCCTTTGAAATATGAAGATTGATTTTAACAAACAGAGAGAAGACTGTGAAGTAAGAATTTCAGCAAGACCCCAAAAGAAGAGCTGTTGAGAAGAGTGAAGATGTTTCACAGCCAATATTTTTTTACAGTGACATTTTATGGTTGACTTAAAACCTCAGCAAGTTATTTTTCTCTGTGCTCAAATTTTGCTAATTTTCTTCCACAAGTTGCACCTTGTAACTGTGCCACGTGATGCTACCACTTCCAGCTTGGGCACCCACATTCACTCGCTCTCCGCTGCACGCACTCATGTAAGGAGTGAATTTAATAAACTTGGGTTAAGATCACGTTCTGTATCAATCTTTTTGTTACAGGGCAACTCCGATATGAAATGGGCTGCCTAACTGTGGGTCCTCACTCGTTTGCTTAAAAGGGACTTAAGACTCAACTGCAGGCATGCGCGCGCGTGTGCGCGCGCGCACACACACACAAGCAAAGTCAATACAGGGTTTATTTACAAAAAGGGGAAATGAAGAAAGGAACAACTCAGGAAGAACGAAAGAGAGATATAATGGTGAATACATCGTACCAATTCCTCTGATCTGGAATCCCAGTGGCACATTGAAAACTGGCAAAAAGCCAAGTGAACCCCCAAGGCCCACATGTCTGGTTATATACCAAACCTGGCTGCTTAAATCCATCCTCAGTTCCCAGCAAACCTCGTTTGGTGATGATGGCATTATGGGATTTGTAGTCCTTGGTGTTGTGGATCTCTGGTCTGAGGTGGGAGTGGGGTCCTTTAAAACCAATTTGTGGAGTTTGTTCAGGAAGTCCTTTCCCCCCAACATTTTGATATGTAAAATGGATGTAATGTTATCTGTCTCCTAGGATTGATGACAGATGAAATTAAAAACATATGATATCTATCTATCTATCTATCTATCTATCTATCTATCTATCTATCTATCTATTGCTGTTCACTATACCTGGCAAAAAGTAAGAATTCAATAATAGCTCTTTTTCATTGATATTTTCCAACACAGACTCTCTGCAGACTATTTTCAGAAATCTTTCTTACCTGTTCTACAGCTTTACAAGGTATTGAGACCCTGGAAGATTTCGATTTCTGCATTTAAGCTTCCCTGTGTCACCAAAGTACATGGTTTCCCCGACTCTCCCTCATCCTCATCTTTTTAAAATTTCTATAACATCTTTAAAAAAAATAAAATTTCTATTACATTTAGAGTCTGTCTTCAGCATTTAATACTGGATTATTGAACTATGTTCACCTTATCCTTTTAAAGTAGCCCCTAAATTCCTCAAGCGGACATATCTGGTAAAGTGAAAAGTATCCAGTAAACATTTGCTAATCATCTTTTTTTTTTTTTTTAATCTTCACTCTTCTCAACAGCTCTTCTTTTGGGGTTTTGTTGAAATTCTTACTCTCCAGTCTTCTCTCTGTGCATTAAAATCCGTCTTCATATTTCAAAAGAAAAAAAAATAAAAACCCACGATGGAATAGATGGCTATTTTTTTAGCTATCTCAAAATGAAGGAGAATGTTGGTTTCAGGACATTTTGATCTTGGGTTTATTTTCTTTCATTCTCTGACTATTCAAAAATTGCAATAATAATTGCATTGTTCCCTAAATGCCCTAGTTAGAACTAAAGCCAAGATTATTTCATCCTACTATTAGAAGAGATGTAGGAAGGAACCCATAAAACATCCTTGCTTTATTGATAAGAATGCAGATCACCTCACAGCTAAAGGAAAATCAGCCTCAGGCAGTGGAAGTCTTGGCAGTAATGGCTTCAGTAAAATGCCTGGAGCAACCCAGAACATTAGCACTAAGGGGTTGCTTAAGATGGAAATGCATTTATGTGGCAACTCTTCAATTTCATTTTCTAATTCTATTCATGGAATCTAAAGGTTGTATAACTCAGGAAAAAGGCTCACACATCCTTTTGAATACAAGCTCTGGTATTTTTAATAAGGGCAAATTTATTTAACTTCTTCAATCTCAGTTTTCTTTTCTTTGAAATAGGTATGAAAATATCTACTCCTAAAGAAAATTTTAATATCTTTCCATGTAGGTATGTGGAGAACAGTCACAAGGAAATAATACTCTGTCTTTTAGACTTTTGATCAACTGTAAGTGACTTATGAATGTTTTGGCAACTTTTCCAACTTTCTACTATAGTGTAATTGCAAAAAAAATTAAAACATGACTATCATGTCAAAGATTTTTTAACTCATTAATGAGGGAACCAGCAGGATGTTAAAGCTTGTTCAAAGAGAATTTGAAAACTCAGTATATACAGGTTCTGAAAGAGAGACTGCTGGAAACAGATTGCTAAATTTAGTTTTTGAAATTTGTTCACTTTCTACAGGCAGTAAAATTGGTAAAATGGCAAAAAATAAATAGTAAAAATGGTAACCTTTGGTGTTACTATTCCATTTAGATATAATTTGCATTTGTATTAGACAACATCTAAAGTTTTACATTTAACTTCAAAGATTATGAGTCCTAATGGATGGTAGATAGTTAAGCAAACAAAGGTGCATTTCTTAGAAAATTAAATAATTCTGGGAAGACATATTACACAATATTCCTATGAGTTTGAAAGCACATATGGTAATTATTTTATCTTAACCTTTCATTATGATTTTCTTTTCAATACTTTCCTGATTGATACTTTCAAATCTTCCATTTTCTTCTCTACAATCCCTAGAAATCCACCAATCTCTCTCTTTTCCACCATCAATTTATTGCCCAATTATATTCTCTGTTTCTATTTTGTTTCCTCTTTAAGTCATTATTTAAGTCAGTTGTAGTTAGCATGCTGAACAGTTAAGTAAGCCAAACTGACTGCACAGGAATACTAGCTTCTTTCTTGGTATTAGAGATAGATAAGATTTGTTATTCCTTCCCCAGTATCACTGTGAGGTATAAGGGAAACAGACCTCAAACAAAATTGTTTCATATGTTCAAATCTATAACAAGCAGGGACAAACTATGTCTTCAATGAAATCTTTGTTCTTTGTCCTTTTGTCAACTTCAAAATCATCCTGTATGAAAATATTACTTAAGACAAGTGTGCAATATTCTATGGGATAATTTTTCTAAACATTTTCTTTTTATCATCAAATGATGAAGGATCTACCAAACCAATAGCTCAGGACCAAGTAGAAATCAAACTTTAGGAGCCATTATGAAGGCTGGAATGTGTGGTATATTTTTATTCTTTATTCATGTAAGAAATATGGGAATATATATTCTGTGTTCTAGTCCATCCTGGATCTTGAACATATCTTTCATATCTGATATCCATTGTGCCTATTAACAAGCTATTGATTTCACCAACAAAAACCCATTTATAATATGCTTCTGGGGTGTTTCACCAAATAGGGAAGGTCTCCTCCTCTAGAGGTGTCACATTCATTCACATTACATAATCCAGGATTCAAACAGTTAAAAATAAATTTCTTTCTACATCTCAGCCTGGACTTGGTCTTTTTCTGAATAGAGACACTACAACTCACTCTCTGGAAGGCAGGGGGGACATGGTCCTTGCTGTGGCAGAAGTTTCCTTTCTCCATTTTCCAGAAACTGGAATAAAGGCAAAACTTTTGGGGGAAATTTAGACCCCATTTACCCTGGCCACCTGGAAAGTGAGCCAGGGAAGCGCTCGGAAATCTGAACTTCTCTCTTGAGGATTGGTATATCTATACTCCTTCTACCCACTTCTGCCCCACTGCCAACAATTGTCATGGCTATTGGCTATTGGAAAATATAAGCAAATGAGGTGAAGAGTCCTGACTTATAAGTAAAAAATATATTTTTATATTGCCAATTTCTTTGGGGCTCTGGTGTCTGTCAGAACTTCCAGGGAAAAACAAAGACCAAAAGCAACTCTGGTTTAAATTCAATTGTAATTGTGTCAGGTTTTATATTATGATAAAATCGTAGCCTCCTTACAAGGAGGTTAAATCCCTAGTTGATTCAAAGTGAATTGAGTTTCTCCAAAGATGAGCAAGTTGAGATGAAAACATGACCCATTTTTTTCCCCTCAGAGTCCAAATTCTTGCTATGTATTTTTTTCCTTCTTCCCTCTTTTGGAAGTTTTCTCACAGCCAACAGTGCAGAGAGATGCTTTTGCTGCTTGGGGAGCAGAAGGATTCACAGTTTCCTGCAACACAAAAGGCCCTGGATTATTTTAGGCAAAGAGAACAGCCTGGAGTTACTCACTGAGCAGGAAGCACATTGTGCTGGGGCCAGAGCTTTTACCTACTTAAGACAGTGTAATTTCATTTGCTTTTAGAGATTCTACTCTCTGCCTCCTCTGTCAGACAGACTCAGATATACAGTCCCCCTGGGCATGATACTTAACATCTTCCAGAGATCTACACTGCAAAATACTGGATGGCAGAAGACAGAAGTGTTGGTTGATTTTGATTCTTCTTTCTGGAAGTGAAGAGATTGCAACAATTGCTAAAACTCCCCAAATTGGTGGTTATGAAATTTATAAATCCACATGATGCCCTGATATAAATGCACAGACTTACTTCTAGAACCAAGAATACAATTGGAATGATTATTTAAATAAATGTATCATTAGAATTTTTTTTTATGTGGATGTGTACAGTGTCTAGTTCTGGTGTGTGAACCTTAGCCCAGGTTTCATCGTACTTTATGTCACTTCTTTTTATGTTTACTTCTTAAGTTTATTTTATTTTAATGTGATCTGCAAAGAATTTACCTATAGAAGTGATTTTAATGCAATTATAATGAGTCCCATCAATGCCCTTTTAAATCTTAACAAGTCATATTTTGCCCAGACTTGCTGATTCCATTCATTTATCTTTCTTTCCATAAGAAATCATTATCACCAATGTGATATTTTTCTTCTCATGCTTGCCTGTATATTGTTAATATATACCTTTACATCCATAAATGATAAATAGTTGTAGAATGTAGGTTTTAAACATGTAACTACTGTTTTTTTCTTTGTATGATTTTATCATAATTATTCATTTTCTTAGGATGTTTTAATCATGACAAAGAATACTATAAAGAATGTTCTTATCCATGATTCTTTCTATGTGTAAGAGTTCTCCAGATGATAAGACAGACTATGATAGCATTGTGAATTTTTTGGATATGATTATCTCCACTTTACTAGATACTGCTGAATAGCCCTCCAAAGAGAAGTATAGGATTTCTGTATCTATTTTGGGTACTAAGATATTGTCAGTAAATTCACAGCAAATATATTTACCAATCTGTGTCTTGTCATTCCTCTTGTTCACCATGGGTTTTAAAAAAAATAATTTTAATATATTCAAAGATATCAATTTTTTTCTATTATGTTTTGTGCATTTTATATCCTATTACAAACCTTCTTTCATCTTGTGGGTTATGAGCATGTCATCCTCTCCCTCATCGTCTGGTCCTTTGTCAAATGAGGACACTTCAATAGTGGAATATGTTCTATAAGCACTGGTTTAATCCATGCTAATCCAGATGCAAAATTTTGGGCTCAATCATCCAATCTTACTCATGTCAAGTATACTCTGTAGTCAGAAAATATTGGGTGCCTGCTGTGGACCATGTATTGTAGCACCCATGAAATTTACCAGAAAACTAGATCATTGTTGTTAAATCTATGAAATCTGTAGTCTGGAAAAGAAACAGAGTTGTAATTAACTATATAGATTGTGAGATAGACTGGAAAATGGTTATAATAGATTAAAAAATATATACTGTGTCATTTTTAGGTAACAATAACCATGTGACATGTGTTTACAAAATCTTGATGGAATGAAGGAGAAAGAGTCAAAACTGGGGACATTAACAAAAAATAGATGACCAGTAGTATGAAGTAGGACAGGAAAAATAATTGAACAACCTAAATTTCCCTATAAGGTATTCAAGAACGAATTAAAAATTGTAGGGTGACGTAGCATGTTTCTGAACCATAGCTCCAGATTTGGAGAAGTGAAGGTAAACCTCTTATTTAGGGTAGGATAATTGTTGAAGCATGCGATGTTAAAGTCTCAGTGTTTTAAATACTAGAAGTTTCTTGTTCATTCATTGTACATCAAAATGGTTATTCAAGTTTCCAGAATTTTTCCATCTATAGATCCTTCCTTTTCTAGGTCCTCAGAGTCCTCTCCATTAAAGACAACTGCACATGAGAACTATTAATGGAATAAGCTTGGAAAAGGTAGACTTCACCTGACCTGAGGCCTCTATAACATGCTACCCTTCACTGCAAGGCAAGCTGGGAAACAGAGCCTACATCTGTGCCCGGGGGAAAGGGAAAGGTGTTGGTGAATGTAGCAGCCTCCCTGAACTGGAGAGAATTGAGGCAAAGAGGCATATCTTCACTCATTCTCTGTTGATAGAAAGTGAAATAGCCACATGGGGAGTGAACAACTGAGGACAACCTTCCTAGAAGAAGGAGAGGCTGGAGGGCCCCCCATCAGGTGGGGAAGAACATTACATAGGGGACAGATGCCCTGGTTTAAAATGAACATCTGTCAATATTAGGAAACATTAGAGAATTCAACTCTTCTAGTAACTACTGTTTTGAGCTTCAGGTAGGCTCACTTCTTCCTTCACTTCACTTAAGCACCCTAGGTTCACCAAACCAAAACAACGATGAAAGCAAAAGCAATTGACTAGGCTCTGGAATGCCCAGGTTTTATTTGTAGCTTAGAGAGACACAAATAGGTCTCAATGGAAAGGAACTTAAGGGAACTCACTCACAGTGCAGCTGATCAAATAGAAATTCTGGAGAAGTGTCTCATGATAAATATGAGATGAAAAAAAAAAAAACAACAAACCACATGGCAGCTATAAAACACCATGCAGAAGGGGGAAACAAGAAAGACAAAGAACCTAGTCTAGAAGAAAACTATAACTCAGGGAGTAACAGAAAATCCCTTGCATGTGTTTTATGTTATAGAAGAACATAATAGCATTGAAAATTCAGTTCGACCATAAAAAGCTCAAAAATGAAATCACAGGATGTGATTACAAGTTAATGGGATGTGGTTAAATGGGCAAAGGATCCTGGGTGATGACAATCCTGTTGTTAGTTGTAGGGCCAATGGCTCCTGATTTTGATGTATGCGCGTTTTAAACCAGGGTCCATACCTCCTTTGAAACAGTCTCTTGAGGGGGCCCACATACAATAATCTCAACAATGGAAGGCACTGAGTTTTTTTCTGAAACTCAAGGACTAGAGTAAACCTGAAAGCCAGTAGAGAGCAGAACCATGGCCTGGGCAGTCCCTAGAACTCATACTACTCCCTGAATCTGCTGCTGTATTATAAAACTTATCTCTCTCATCTGACTCTGCACAGCTTCTCCATCCACATTAAAGGATGCATGGTATGTTAAACTCCCACCAGCAGAAGGACTCAGTCGTTGTCAATCACGACTCTAGATTCCCAGGAGAAAAGTCTGATAGTCACCTTATGTTATGACCTTGTTCTAGCAGTGATAGAACAACCATAAAGTCATAAAGCAGTAACAGTCAACCACTCCTGAGGGTGGAGTGGCATTAGACATTGTGCCAACTTACTCACTTGGGGTACCACATATAACCTTCACATAGGCGAGATGGTTTGAATCTCATTATTTTATGAGGCTGATTCACTGAGGTGCAGAGAATTCAAGTTACTGGTCCAAAGTCACACAGATATCATTTCAGAGCCAAGTTTCCAGCCCTTGTGGCCAGCTTCAAAACCTGCCCTCAATCTTTACACTTTATTACCCATACTCTGAGAGCCAGTTACCAAATAACTGAGGATGGTGGTCTGTGGTTTGGACAGAGCCCCTACAAAATAAATAATATTTTCCCTAAAACTTCTTCATGGTGGATTCTTCAATGTGGACTTCTTGGGTCTTTAGAGGTTCTGCTTTCTTGAAAAGTTGCTCAGATTTGGATCCAGAAGTGTCTGAAAATGCTGCTCTCATCAAATGGTGTTAACATTGAGTGCTCCAGTTTATTTCATCTTTGCCAATGTAGTAGGGAGATAGATCAGGAAGAATTTATTTTGACTTGGGGAAATCTTCAGAGGAGGTCAATGAAGGCACAGAAAGAGCAAAGCAGAAACACCCCAAGTCTAGGGGCTCTTTGGAGAAGCCAGGGCAATCTGGGGTGGCTTGAAATATAGAATGTAGAAGGTTGGATTGAAGAATGATTCTAGAGCACCATGAAATCCAGTGTGAAATATTGTATTATGAGCTTGTTATAAACTTTCAGAGGTGAGAGGTGATATTATTCTGAAAGAAAATAGTCTCTAAATAATCTTTATGTGAGATATTTGCCAGTGATGGATATTTACATGCACACATTTAAACATATATGCATTCTTTCCTTCACCACCACCTCTTCCCACCATACAATCATTTTCAAACAACCACTTTGTTTAAAAAAGGCTGATGAGGTTCCTATAGGATCACTTGTATTAGGGTAAAATAAATTCACTAATGGGATGACAGGTGTGAGGGCTTTTCGGCTTTGAAATGCATCCCACTAGACATTTGCATTCTATGAGAAATCTATGCTAATATAACATTCACACTCAGAGGAGAAGTTTAAATTGCAAATTTTGAAAAGCTTGAAGTCAGTAAATAATATTTTGGGGAAAGGGGTGGTAGTGCCAAGGTGCTATCAATGAAGAAGGCTAAATGGGAGGAATATATTTGCCAGGTGTGAACTCCCTTGCAGCTGAAATCACCTGGAAGAATGGGGCTCTGACAATGGATTGCAAACTTTGGAGTGCATTAGAAGCACCGCAGGGCTTATAAAACCAATTGCTTGATTCCACCCTCCAGAGCTTCTGACTCAAGAGGGTTGGGAATGGGCTGAGAATTTGCATTCCTACCTAAAGCTGGCCTCAGGGAGTAGCTTTGAGAATGTGGCTCTTAGTAAAATGCTAACAGTTTGCTTGTCAGATGGGTGGAAGACAATTACTAAAGAATGAAAACTGAAGGTTCTGCTTGACTAAGTTTAGTCTGGCTAATGTGTCTCCATTGTTTGGAATCTATTTCTTGGAAGAACCTATGGAAGGAAGAGGCAAGGGCAGGAAGTAGCTCTAGAGATTTCCCTTACACTCCGGGAGAGCACCGCAGCCCGGCCTCCTTGCTTTCCCTCTGAGCTGCTGGTTTGGAGGAGAGAGAACTGGAGTCCCCCGGGCTGCTGCAGCCACTGCTGAGAGCAGCATCTTATGCCAGTTTTCCCTGGCGGCTCCGAGCCAGCCAGCCGCTCACCCTGGGTGATGATGTCAGCACTCTCCGCTCCATCACACCTGGCTGAAGGAATCAGATAAGCTCCATGGGAAGAGGCCTGCGGAACCAGCACAGTCTTGACAGGTGAACCGAAGACCCTTTTGTTTTCTGGGCTGGGGCTGGCTGCCAGGTTTGTAGCCTCTGTCAGACAGCTGGCTGCTACACTTCTCTGCTTCTCTCTTTTCCCAAAAAAGAAACCATTAGTGATTTGCAACGCCGCTCCAGAGCACATGGGGCTTTAATGTGAGACGGAGATTGAGCTTGGAGTGGGCAGCCATCTCCCTATTTTGGCCGGGAGCCACTAGGGGGTAGGGGCCGGTGAATGCGGGGGCTGTGCAGGAACAGGTGCTTACTTGCTGGTGACTGAGCCTGCCTGGAATCTCTGGGTGGCATTCCTGAGCTGGGCTCTTCCTGGTGTTATGTGGGCTGCGTGTGTCCCGAGAAAGGGGCGGGCAGCACTTTGTGTCCAACCCTCTGGACCGCGTCCTACCTGGCGTTGTTGTCCTGTCCCATGCGCCCCTACTTGGACTCCAGTGACTTTATGCACACGAGGATCTCTGCTCTGTGCTGCTGGTGGGACTCTGAATCCTGAGAATTAGAGCCGTTAAGGAAAATGTTTGTGACCGGAGGGGTTTGAATCAATCTGCATTTGGGATCAGAGGAGACGAGGATGGACTGTCTTCTGCTCTGTTATGCCTCTCACCCTGATTTGTTGGGTGGGTGAGGATGGGGAGCTTTGGGAGGGGTGTGATTTCCTTTCTGGGTATGATTTATTTGTGGATCAAAGAGTTTGTAAAGGGATTTGTTTGTTTATTTGTATGTTATTACAATTGTTTGCAGGCCTGGAGAATGATCTTAAGAATATTCTTTCTAGGGAGAAGGGGGAGGAGGCTAAGTGCTACATCCTTTTGTGGTACAAGGCTGAGAAATGGCACCTGGGACTCACTCTGAGTTACTTGCCAAGTCACAGACCAGGGGCTTCTGTTCCCAGGGGATGGGGCCCAGCCCAGGCTCAGCTTCCCTCAGGACTGTGGATTCCTTTCCTCTAAGGAGTGCAACTTCATTGGGCCCAAGCCCCAGGTGCTGGGCAGATGGTGCTCCCACATACCTCCTGTAAATAGCTGACACCCAAATCCACACTGACTGGTGTAAAAACGGTCTGATTTGTCCCCAGGGACAGAGTTACTTTCCCACTTGCTTTATGAGAAAAATTTTCAGGCTCAACGTCATTGACATTTCGACTCAGATCATTCTTTGTTGTGGAGTGTTGACCTGGGCCTTGTACAGTATTTATCAGCATCCTTGGCCTTAACCTACAAGATCTCAGGAACAACCCTCATCCATCATCCCCAGCTGAGCCACTCAAAGATGGCTCCATCTATTTACCAAGAGTCTCCAGGGGCTCAAACTTGCCCCCTTGAAAACCACTGACCTATAAGTAGGGTGATGCAACTTGGGTGAGAGTCCACCACTGGTACAAAAGCCCATTGAAGGCTTGACCAAGACCTTGCTTAGGATCCAACTTACTTCCGAGGATTTTAGAACAGAAACTGTCTTCTCTTGTTGCACTGACCCGCAACTTAGTTCTGGTTTGTCCAAAAGAGAGCCCAAATTTGGGCTCATGTGGTTTGTTTGGGAGAACAAGGTAAGACAAAAGGAAAGCTGAAACAGGAATGAAGGACTTGTCTCTCTTTCTGTCCCACCAGGTAAGCCCTCCTATTTCCTTTATTTACCCTCCAGGCTTAACAAACTTGGTTTTCTCACATCCTGAGGGAAAAGATCATCACTAGGTAGATAACATCCGAATTGCCAACTACCTGGTGGTAGTGAAAGTAAGCTGGCATCAACCACATCCTCTAGACAATCGTGTTGCAAAGTTTGATGCGCTGACCCTTGAGCACTCCCCCTTCTACACCCTTGTAACTCTGGATAAACACCCCTGCCCTCTGCCAAAGAGCAGGGTGCTGGTCTTTCAGACTGAGTCTGTTGTCCTCCTCAATTTGTGGACCAATTAAACTACTTTTCCTTCTCCTCAAACTCTGTTTCCTTATATTGGCTAAGGGAAACTGAGACAGACATTCAGTATCAAAGTGAGACGGGAAACAATAACGCTAATAAAATAAGTGTTAATGAATAGATTACTGCTGTGAGTAAATTAGGCTCAATGCCTCTGGGACCTTCTGAAGAGCAAATAGAAGGAAGTTTAGAAGTTTACCTCTAAGGAATGGGCAGTTGGGCATTTATCTACTTTCTCTTCTCCCCCAATTGGTAGGGACTTGACTTAACTCCCCTGTACTTCTTGGGTGCACCTACTTGCTACCTAGCAAGCTCATGTGGTGCAGAGAGAATCTCTCAGACAGAATTGAAGAGAGATGCTAAGTGCTTGAGGCAGAATGCTGTCAGCTTGCAGAAAGCTGTGTACAGTGGCTGGAGACAAACGCGGGTTTGCTGAAAGGATCAATAGGTTGGAATCTTAAGGGCATCTTCTATATCCTGGCTTTGTGGGTTTCCTCTTTCCTCAGTATTAGTTCTATTCCTCAACCCTCTGTGTGTGATATTGAGGAAGTTGTCCCCAGTTCTGGTGCATGACAAACAGGATATAAAAAGGCACCCAACTGGCAGGGCACTGTCTGTCTACAGAGACAAGTTATTATGGTTAGAGTCACCAAAAGTAGAAGTTGGGGAGGAAGAGAATCTCAGTGCTTTCTCAAAATGCCAGGATATTTGATGTTTTTTTTTTTTCTGATGGCCCTGAAAGTGTTAAAATGAAATATTTATCCCTTTCTGTGTTATCTGTTTTTACAAGGAGTTGGTGACTTATCAGGGATATGCATGAATTAAGGGGATGTGTAACGTCCCTGTCGCTGGAACTTAGTATGCAGACAGCATGCGTATACACGTACTTCTAGCAATTCTGATGAAATATGGGAATTAGAGTCATTGCTGTCTTCTGTGAATAAGGAAATTGAGACACAATGTGGAGGGTCTATAGGGATTTCAAAGACCTTTGCTGGTGTTATGAGAGGCCACAACAGCCTGGGTTTATCGCTCTTGCTTATGGGTGGACAGGTATGAATGCAAGCTGAGGGGCTTGGATTGGATGACAAGCCACAGAAAGCTTCCAAGGCTTGTCTAGTAAAGAAGTGATATGATGAAATGGTGATGGAGGGCTTCATCTCACAGCTGTTGGGGGACAATTATTCTAGCGGCTGCCTAGCTATAGAAAGGGCTAGAGTGGGAGAGACCAGCCAGGAAGCTATTACAATAATACAAGGATAAGACGGTGAAGATTGTAGAGTCAAATCTGAATCCAGATAAGAATTTCAATCTTCTAGCAGCCCTTTCTAGATCTAAAAATAGTGAGCAATACCAGACTGTCTTGAGAGTAATGTAGAAAGTATGGAGAAGTCTCCCCGTAAGTATTGGAATAACCTAGTGTTGTAGCTGGAAATATTTAGGGCCATATACTCCAGTGGTGGCTAATTTGGATGACCTCTGATTCTGGAGAGGTAAAGGAGTACGTGAAGGTGGTATGGTTTGAATTCATAGACCTACATTTTGTGGGCACTGTATCCTGATATCCTAGAACCAGTTGTACCAGCTCCAAGTTCAACCAGCTCCAGTTGTTCAATTTCTAGATGTATAAGTTGGTTGACATGCCAGTCGCAGCTTAAATTCAACCACGGCAGGCAGGCATATTTATACCATTGAATCTGGCAAACACTACAAATCAAGCTTCTTCTTTTCTAAGAGCTGGTGGTTGCACATTTCCCAGCACCACTGATACTGTGGCAGAGTATGGCGTGTGTGCCCAGGCTAAAGTGGGAAGCTGCCGCTCAACTTCAACTTCAGTCACCTCAGTCACTGGGTGGACTCATTATTTCCAGATGTCCTTTTTATTTCAAGAGTCAAACCCCTTCATTTTATCTGTGGTGTAGTGTGACATGTTTGAGGGACAGCAAAGGGCCCAGAGTAGAGAGACTGAGAGAAAACATCTATCAGTCAAAGTGCATATGCCCAAAGCAGTTATCCATTTTCTGCCCTTGCTCTATGGGAATTGAACAAAGGATGCTACATAAATAGGAGAAAAACAGAGGCCACGGCCACCTTCTTCTATTCAGCAGGTAGCATTCCTCTCCTATTTCAAGTGGGCTTGGTATGCACAGCCAAAAAATGATGACAAGAGAGCAGAGGCTGTATTCAGTTCCTTGCACTGAAGAGCAAGTATAGAGCAAATATAAGGACCAACAAGAAAAATTAGACACTACGGAGATTTGACTCTCGAGTGGGTCTTCACAGTTCTTGAACTCCTCCCTACGTCCCTTAGAACACATGTGCATTTTCTGGTGTTTTTTTTTTTTAATATTTATTTTATTTATGCAAACAAGCTGGGCTGTAGGCCAGAGGTGTGGGGGAGGGATGAGAGGATTCACCAGAGACAGAGTGGGGAGCAGAACAGGCAGATCGACTGAAATATACTGCTGAGGGGAGTAGCGGGAGAGATAGGAGAGGTCTGCTCCGCCATGGGGGAAGTTCCTTGGCCAGGTATCAAATTCATGCTTAGTGGCTCTGGATAGCTTCATAGTGCTGCAACTTAACCCGCTGCACCACCATGGAGGCCCTGTGTATTTTCTATGAACCCTCAATTTAAACCCTGGGAAAATGTCTTGCGTGGCTGGCATGGATGAATTGTGTTTACATGGCCTCAAGATTAGGTCGATAAATTCTGGTCTCTTATATCTCATCTCTCCCAGCCTGCCACCCCCCATATTAAGAACTTCTTGTCATTCTAGGCAACTCACAGCCAAATGGAGAAGGATCCTAATTTAGCTAATTTTATAAAAAAAGAATCTAAAGTACATTCTGGCAGTATATACATGCTGAATAGCAAAAGATGGCTCTCTTAATTGGTGGTGGTGGTTGTTGTGTGTGTAAGGTCCTGGGGAAAAAAATAATTAAGCTAAAAGCTACCTTTGAATCATAAATCTAAATACCTTGAAAAAGATGATTTGTTTTAAGCTAATTGTAAAGACTTTTTTTGAGATGCAGAATTTTGAAAGACTTTCTTTACACAGAGAGTAATGCAAGCAAGTAGTTAAATTCTTTCACTTTACCTGGGAACGTTAATTAAGGTTTTGTGTTCTATGACCTTGTCAGAGTACTGTCCTGACTTTGTCTTAAAATACATTTTATGGCCTTCTTGACCTTCATTTACCTTAGAATTAGAAACAAGCCAACTTTCTCTTTCTCAAAGTGAAAGCAGAAAAGGTCTGTACATTTTAAAATACTGCAGACATAACTTGGCTGGTAACTTGGGATTTAGTACTTCTTTAGTGTTCTCTTGCAAATGCTTGCTAGCTCATTAACCACTGCTCATGCCCTCTTTAATTGCTCTTTATCTTTACACCATTAGAAGTTCTGTTCTTTCCAAAACCACTTTAATACAGAAGGCCATGAGAAAGGGAGTTATTTGATTGACTGGGAACAGTGATCAGAGCCATACAATTTATAGATCAGATGAAGTCAAGCCTTAATGGAAGGCTACATGTTCTTCCACTGATCTCATCTCTTCAGGGGAGAATTCCAATTCTTAGACCCTTTGTGGCATAGCCAGGACCTTTGAGCAGCTCAAGCCAATGAGTTGTGAATGGAAGAGACATGCTACTTCTGGGACAGAGCATTCAATTGCTGACACTAGAGCTTATGGAACATTCTCTCCCTCTGGTTTGGCAGGTACTGACTGGCAGAATTCTGATTGATGGCTGATCTATCAGTGGGGCCCCGAGTGAGTGACTGACAAGTGAGCGCCTCATCCCCCTCTCCCCCTGGTGACCCACAGTGGATGTATAGTGTAAGCAAGAAATAAATCTTTTATCTTAAGTCCCTGAGATTTGGAGGGTATTTGTTACCATGGCGTAACCTATGCTGTCCTGAGTGATGCATTTATCAGGGATCCTGTGATCCTGAGAAAAGTGACTCAAAGTAGAAGGAAGTGCTTTCTACCCAGAGTGCTTTGTTGTTTTCCAAATCTGATGGAAAGAGAACTGGGGTCTGAGAGCTCAGAGAGGCCATCAGTCTTGCAGAGCATGGGTAGCCAGTTTTGATGGCCACCACCATCACCACTGCCACCTCTTCTCTTTCAGTTTTTACTGACACTTGAGCTAAGAACTGAGGAGTGAGAAGGGCCACCCACGTTGTTTTTGGGTTGGGGTCAAGTTTCTGAGTTCCAACAGAAAAAGTCCAGAGGTGAGAAAGAACTTGATGTGTAGCCTCTATGAGGGGTGAACAGTTACTGTGATGGGTGATGTGGGTACCCCACTAGGGGCCTTTGTCAAGGACCTGTGCTCAGTGCACAGCTGGCTTGACCCAGGTATTGCCTTCTCGGGAACATTGTCCTTCAGCAGTGGGAGGCAACCAGGACATAACCCCTTTCCTCTGGATCGACCGCAGCCAATCACTTACTAATTTTGAGAACTAAATATTGGCCTCTTTATCTCCAGGCAAAATGTTCTACACATGATCTTAGCCAAAAGGCCCGAGAAGCAATAGGCAAAATGTTCTAGAACTTCTCCTTATCCCCATCAGACAAAAGCTGAACTCCACCTGACTCATCCTATTTAGTCCCTTTTTCTTTTCTATTCAGTTTCCCTCATTCCACTGAGTGCTTGTTTCTTTACCAAAACATTCTCATCCAGATCCCCATTTCAGTTTTGTTTCTCAAGAACTATGACAGAGACATTTACTAAGACCAGAAGAATCCTATGGGGGACTCCCTGGTGGTGCAGTGGGTTAAGTCTCAGTACTATGAAGCTATCTGCAGTCACTGCAGCACGAGTTTGATCCCCGGCCAGGAAACTGACCCACATGGCGCAACAGACCTCTCCTGTCTCCCCTCTGCTCCCCTCAGCAGAGCTGTTGGCAGCGGTGACGCAAGTTCGACACCTGGCTGGGGAGATTCCCAAATGGCGCAGCAGACCTCTCCTCTCTCGCCCACTGCTCCCCTCAGCAGTGTACTTCAGTAGATCTGCCTGTTATGCTCCCTACTCTGTCTCTGGTGAATCCTCTCATCCCTCCCCCAAACCTCTGGCCTATAGCCCAGTTCTTGTATAAATAAGTAAGTCTTCCAAAAAAAAAAAAAAAAAAAGAAACCCATGGGTAATATATGTGGAGAAACACTGCTTGCTATTAACCCTTTTGGGAAGTTCCTTATAATGATTAAGGTATTGAATCCTCAAGTCCTGGATTTGTTCATTCTCAACCTATACAACTTTGAGACGTTACGTAGAAACTTCCATATGGAGTCAGGAATTTTGACTTCAGACCACTTGGCTATTAGTTGGATAATCTTTAGCAAAGCAGCTAACCCTGTTGTGCATCCCTTTCCTCTCAGGAAAATGGAATTATATTCATAGCTGAGGGAATGTGTGTAAAATGATCTAATCACTATGGAAAATAGTTTGGCAGTATCTTATACAGTTAAACACGAACTTACCTTATAAGTCACCAATTCTCTTAGGTCTCTTTTAAGGATAACTGACAACAAATGTCTACACAAAGACATGTACACATATGGGGTCAGAGCAGTGTTATCAATAATCCCCCAAATGGAGACCATCCAATATCTAGCAACTTTGGTGTAACCACATGATGGAATACGACTTAGCAATAAAAAAGAGAGGACTATTGATATAAGCTACAATATGGACTTCAAAAACGTTAAGGCATGTGAAAGAAGACAGCTATAGGAGTCTTCCTATAAGTCTTCCTGACCCCATTTACATGAAATTCCCAGATCAGAGGTCATATGGGCCTTGGAGAGGTAGTGGGGACTGACTGGGAATAGGCCTGAGGAAACTTTTAGATGTGATAGAAATGTTCCAACATTGGCCTGCAGAGCTGGTTGTATGACTGTAAATTATATTTCAGTAGAGCGGCTATGGGTATATGTATGTGTTTGTTACTCTGATATCCCTAAAAATATTTTTTGTAGCTATGGGAATCTGTTCCTAATACAATGAAAGACAAATTCTATATGGCAGTAAAAATAAAAATTAAAAAAAAAGTCCTGGGAAGGGGTTACTGTAATAGTTACTTCCGGGGGTGGTTGTGAGGGCCACATCAGACAAACACATAGTCTTCAATATCTGTCCGATACTATTGTTATTTTGTGTTAGCTGAGCGTATTCATGCTTATTTTTAATTGCAAAACTCCATTTTCTCAGAATACTTGATAACAGCATACTTTGGGGGCCATACTTTATATGGGACATTTTGTCCATTGGCTTTTTTTTTAAATGCTGTTTAACTTTTTTTCTTTTTCACATAACATGACTGATTTAATTTAAGGAATCTCTCTTATCCCCATTGTACAGTCACGTTGCTAAACCTGATGACTTCTCAATATTTCCCAGGCAATAAAGTGTGAACTTGTGGGTTCTAGTGAGGACACAGAATTCTACAACAGGCGTTACATTCTGATAAAATTCATATTATTTTTGAGAAATTGAATATAGTATGTTAGGCCAAATGTCTCTGAAAAACCAATACACATATTCCCTTTATATCTTTTTGACATTAGACACACTGAAAAATCCCACCTAGGTGACCTTGTGTTTTTGAAAGGCAAATACATCTGCTAAGGTGCTATTTTTGGCTTTGCTGGAAATTATTGTTAATTTTGCCCCCAAAAAGGCAGATTACCAAAACACATTAGTGTTTTGGGCATGTGCAGTATAGCCCAATTTGGCCCAATTGAAGCCGTCAGAGCAAGATTGCACCCAAACAGAAGTGCTTGTAGAAATGAATTGACAACTCCAGTAGTTTTAAATCAATGCATGCTGGGCAATCAGACTCCTTTATCGCTCCCCAAAATGACCTGCTTAAAGAAAATTGAAGCACTGTTATAGTTGAGATAGCTGTGCAATCCACATGCTCAAAGTGGTGATCACCTTCAAATTTAAGCACTTAATTTAAGAGCTCCAATAATTTTAAATTGCTATGTGCCTCAAAGAGTGACAGACGGTTACCAGAGAGCGCCAGTATTTTTAAAACACTTCAGTGTGCAGTGTAATATATTTCTGTGGAAAGGTTCACAGCAAGTTGAAGCAAATTTCCAAATTAACACTGAAAAATGAAAAGCGACATGGCAACAAACTCCAGGTTGGTTTTCTTTTTTCTTTTCCTTCCCCCTTCCCTCCTCATCCCCCAGCCTAAAGCAGCCTAGTCATTCATCTTTACTTTGAATTGAAAAACCTTGAGGATTTGTCAGGAGCTAAAAATAAGTCCATCTTTTAAAGTATGGAGCCCCTTGGCTAAGGGATACTTCCCCCTGTGTAGGAGGAAGCTGGGAAAATGGTCCAGGGAGCCAAAGGCAAAGAGGGTCAAACTTTCATATGCCCTGGGCTCTTGTTCCTGGGGGATGCAACTGGAACCTGGTCCCAGGTAGTGAAATTTATAGGACGCCCTCTGGATGGCTGGTTTGGAAGCGCTTTCCTGTCCAGATTTCTCTCTTCTTCTGTCTCCATGTCCTCTGCTTGCCATGCCCTTTACGCTGTACCCCTGCTAGTCCCCTCCCTTCCCCCCTCCACCCCACCAGCCCCGCCCCTGTTCACCACCCCCATCCCCTGGAGGTCCTGTTCACAGAGCCAGTGCAACATCCTTCTTTCCTCAACTTCTTCCTCTTGCCTTTCTCTTTCTCCTTTTTTTCTCTCTTCTCACTCCCCATGATGTGACTTTCCCTTGCACTTCCCCTGTGTATTGAAGTTGGTAATTATGGTTTAGCATTGGTCTCAATTTTCCACTTTTATATATCTATCTGTCTTATCCCTACAATATTCTACTTTTGGATAGGGTCTAATTGCACCCCTCCCCTACACTTGGATTCATAATCAGCAGCCTTTAAACTCTTCATTAAAAACGAAGAATTTTTGAAAATCAATGAAATCAATTAATCAATTTCACTTTGTTGTACTTACATATGTAAATTACATCTATGTTGAGCATACATTTTTTGAAAAATGTATGTGCAGACATGTAACCACCATTTCTATCTAGATGTAGAATATTTGTCTCCTCAAAATGTTCCTTCATGCCCCTCGGTGTTGGTTTATCTCATCCTGGCCCAAGGAAGCCACCTTTTCATCTTCTGTCACTAGAGATTAATTGTGCTTGATTCTTTACTAGTGAGAATAATAATGTCTACCTCATTGGTTGTACTAAAGTTGAGTGGAGGCTCTGTGTTTCCCAGCAACCCTAAAAGTAAAGGAGAGAGCACTTCCCTAATACCTGAAATAGCCTCCGACAGGCCTGAATTTCTCCTAAAATTTTGTATTGTGAGTTAAAAATTTTAACCTTTGCTCCATTTATGTCCATGTTTGTCATAGTTTAAAAATTATATTGTTAATTTCCTTACCCTCAGTTAAAAATAATGCTCCTACAAGAGTACTCTTTTTGATCTGTGGCTTCCAGCACATTCTAACATATGGAGACTCTCCCAATGAGGAATTATTTTGGTTTGGGAAGCTCTCTAAAATGTTTCTCCTAGCCATTCCTGCCTCAGAGCTGTCACACAGGATCCTCAAACTCTTGCTAAGTTTAGTCATGAACAACAACAAAAAACACCTAGTTCAGCAAAGTGGGACTTCTCAAAAACAGTCTTGGGGAGGAGGAGAACTTGAGAAGCTTCCATTTGGCATATGGGTAAAAGGCAGGTAGATGCCTCATCCGCAGGCCTTCATAGGCTTGGGGGCTCTCTTAACTTTGCTTTTATAGGGTTTATTCAAAGACGATTGTTACTATTGTTACTATTGTTAGACCACCTTTATTGAGCTACTTGTATAAACCAGGCACATTTCTAGGCATACAGTTGCTTTTTACATTTAATTTTACAAGATAACTATGCAAAGTTGAAACTACTATTTACTTTGTTGATGCAGAAGTGTGGTCCCTCAGAGTTACTTAAGCAAGTCACAAAATCCCACAGCCAGTAAGTGGTAAAATTTGGAGTCATGACCATACATATCAAGGCTCCATGAACATCCATCGATGGCACCTCTGGATTAAAGCACATTTGGTTCTCCATTGGTGAAAGTCCAATGGCCTTTTGGCTCAGAGTTAGTGAGTCTTTATATTGTTGAATGAGGGCCTATTTTGTATCCTTTTCTTTCCCTCCATCATCACTTCCTGGTTCAGAACAACAAAGGAAAGATTCCTCTGGAAAAATCAGATCTCTGGGAAGGACAAATGGTTTTGATCTTCTGCACGAAAAGAACCCAGGAGGGAAATTGGTGAAATAACCTCATCAAAGGACTAGGCTAGAGGGCATTGATCTCAAGGGCAGTTGGACCCCCATGCTGTGGACTGAAAGGGGTTTTGGATTCTAGTTTGAGCAGAGAGAGGAGGTCAGTAGTATTCCTTGATTTGAGAGACTCATATTCTCTTGCAGACAAGTAGCACAGAAAGAGACAAGGTCTGGCTTCTGTGGAATGCGGGGGTGAGGGCACAACATGTCCTTGTTTCTGGGGAAGGATCTGGTTCCAAGTGGAAGGAAGCAGAATATCTCAGTGCCTCCTGTCTCCCGGACAACCCTCTCTGATCACCATAGAGGAAGGGCGACTTTTCATTTGGAACAATGCTAATGGAGTCATTTGGGTCAGTGTCTCTGAGATAAAATCTGTCACTCCCTTCTGCAGGCTCATTATTTCTACCTTCAGGCTGCAAGGAGACAGCAGAACACTAGAGGATAGCTCTGTTTCTCTCAGTGCTGACTCTCTCAGTGTGACTGTGGTCTTAAAGGTGTGATGAATTATGGACAAACCTTTTGTCTTAAACAAAGAGGGTGTCAGTGCTTAAATTTCTTGCATAACTCTTTTTGCCCTGAAACTCTGCCCCAGCTGACTTCTGGATATGTCTTAGGTTATCGTTGTTAACAGCAACAAAAATGAGCAGTATACAGGGCAGGCAGGGTCTGGAATTACACCCTGCATACTTCTAATTGTTTGGTAATTTAAACAGAAGAGTGGCATTATGTTGACTAGGCGATTTAAAATTATGCTAAAGCAGGATTTTGCCAGCTGGATCCTTGGCCTCATTCAGGAACATACTTGACTGTGTTCAACAGGGCCCGCTAATCCATGGGGTGGAGAAGATGAAAATTTTTTACAAGGCCTGAGTTTTGCAGAAATCAGCAAACAATCACCAATCAAGTTGCTAGAACTTCAGGATGAGTTGGGATGTTAAGGTGGCTTAAGCAGTATTAGCATTTGATGCAAGATTTGATTTGATGAGAGAAAGGGATACATTTGTATCCTCAGCTGTCATTCAAAGGTGAGAAGCCACCTTCCTTAACAGCAAAGGAAGGGGTGTGTGTTCTGAAGTTTTCCCCCTGATGCTTGTGTAGATATATCTTCTAACAATTTGGTTCAGCTCTTCGCCTTCACATTCAGTGTCCCAGGAAAATGGTGATAATCCAATGCCCTGCTCTTATGCATCTCTAGATTTTTGCAGCTATCTGAACTAAGTGCTTCCGGGGTTTCCTAGCTGCAGGCTGACTGGGAACGGTGGTGAACAGAAGCCAAAGGGGGGCATGGCTCATTTTCTATAGCATAATTCTGCAATGCCCGAATGATTGCTTTAATGAGCATCATATATGGCTGCTTTAACGACTGCTGTGTTCACATTACTCCCCTCACAACCACAGGTGATTTTTGTGAGGTGTTAATAATTTTCACTCTGGATCATAATGTAATCTTTCCCAATATTGAAACTTGGGTTACTAAGCAGCCCAACAAGCACTGTGCTAGCCAGAGAAGACACTGCGAGGGGCCACACTGGGCTAGGGGACCCCTAGTTTGGTGCCTGGCTTCCAGAGTCGTGGTCCTTAGAATTTGCTCTATGGGGTTCTCATCTTTTTGAGCAAGGGTATGTTTTGCCTTCTCTGGGAGATGGCTGCTGCAGGTACGGGATCATCACATTTGGCATTAGGATTGTCTTAGTTCAGGTCAAGCTTGGGCACATCTAATGGAGTTTCTGCACTCTGCATAGGATGTGGCTGCCCCAGCAGGTGACATGTGAGCAAGTGCTGACTGGCTTCGCCCATTTCTTAATACTTTAACAGGGTTTAATGTGGAATGGATATAAAAATGCACTACCTTGGGAACTAATTGGCCCTACTGAAGAAAGCATGGTGGGCCTGTGTCAAAGATCAGACTGTGTCCTGTTGGATGTGTAACCTACCAGTTCTGGGATCTGGTCAAGTTGTGTGAGTTTTCAGAACTCTAGTTTCTCATCTGTAAAGACCAGATTTTCTCTATGCTGGTCAACAAATTTTTACAAAAGTCGTGTTACTGAAATAAAATTAGTCATTTCCTATCAATTTGTATGTGCTCAACAAGAAATGACAAATTCTAATTTTTGCTCTAGGTTTTTTTGTAATCTACAGTAAATTGATGTTTACATCATGAAATGCATGCCAATAGTAATAGGCCTATAGTTAATACCTGTAAAAAATCAAGTCATAGACTACTTCTTAGATTTCTTCGCTTGTCTCTTGTACAGCTGCTCAGGAATAGAATAGATGGAAGACGGTTTCCATTGTGCAAAAGCACAGCCTTAAAACTCAGTTTCGAAGAGTCTAGAAATAGTCTCCATTCTTGTGGGTCATGAGTGATTTCTAAGGCATTCATGAGGCCCTCAATATTGGAACATAATACCACAGTACTTTCTTTTTTGAAGAAAGGCTCCGACTGCTGGTGGCACTTTCAATATAAAGTAATTGTGACATCTTCTTCTAGAAGATTCCATTGTTGGAGCCTTGATCCTAGCAATTCTGCCTTGTTCGTGGATAAGTCCAAATCACACACCAGGTCATTTAGTTCTTCCTTTGTTAGTCTGTGTGGGGTTGATGATGCACCACAGTGAAAATCTGGATCAGTGCATGCTGATGCAACAGGAGAAGAACAGGTCAGCTCACCCTTGTCCTCATCAGATGAATCAAGAGACTATTCTGTTGGAGGTTCTGGAATAGGAAGTCCCTCACCATGTGGAACTGGTCTCAATGCAGACGGAATGTTTGGGTAGACTATTCTCGACTTATTTTGCTTCATTATTCCGCCGGAATGAGGAGGAACCAAACAGAAGTCACATTGTTTTATGTGGTTGCTTGGCTCTCTCCACACCATGGGGAATGCAAACGGCATTTATGGTCTTTTGCCATTTAACCACCGTGAAAGCTGTGCTGTACCTGTAGCATAGCATATTTGCGGGGCCCAAGGCTTGTCTTGGTCACCAACCTTGCATCCAAAGTAAAGATGACAAGCCTTCTTCCTTTGAGAAGTGATACTTTTCTTCTGGTTGGCAAATGTCACTTCCCCACAAATAGAGCAGAAATTGTCCACATTATTAATGCACTTTCGAGGCATTACTATTTTATATTGTGCCTAAATGGATAAAATAATAACAGTTCTATGGAACAGTAGCTTAAACTGTCTCACACAAAATCTGAAATATTTTCATTGCTCAACCTTTCCGACAGGGCTTTCTTTAGTGCAGTGCTAATGTCAGCTTACTTCAGCAGCCACCTGACAGTAGTATTGCATTGCATCAGGAAATGATGCAATCAACTCTGGATGATGTGTGCATGATGGTATTATGCAATGCGATGCAATATTACGTCATTCTAGCCTGATTTAGGATGTTGTTGCAGTCCTACTGGATAAATTTACACGGTGAAACATAGAAAATGAATTATATGAAATTTCTTCAAAATGAGAGCTAATAAAAAATTTTCAGGGTTATATTCATGTTCAGCACACCAAGGTACTATAGATTAGGGCCTTTTTAAGTCAGCAACGATCTCACTGTTGACCAGTGTTATCTGAATGAATAAGAGAAGCCATACCTGCAATTAAGCCATGGTTCTGGCAGTTATCTCCTCTGTGATTTAGGTCAGTCATCTAATCCTTGCTAATTACTCAGTGTGCTCTGGCAGCATCATCTCCTGGACCTTTCTGGACTTGCAGAATCTCAGGACCCACCTCAGATCTGCTGAATCAGAATCCACTGTCCAGATGATTTGTAAGTTTGAGTTTTTTAAGTTTGATGATTTTTTAAGTTTGAGAAGCACTGACTTAATTGAGTGCTACTCTCTTGGCCCTGTATAAGCAGTGATATCATCAGGAACTTGTTTGAAAAGTGACTTCTCAGGGTGCCACCTTAGACCTACTAAATCAGCAGCCTGGCTATGGGGATCAAGACTGTGGTTTAAGAAAGTCTTCAGGTTATCTCGATACACCATTGATTTAACTATTTGAGCTTCAGTTACCTCCTGATTTCCAATGTAATTATAATAAATATACATATGATTAATTTGCTTTAAGGATGAAAAAAAATACATGGTATAGTATAACATAGTAGAGTGTAATATAGAAGAATATACTATACTATGTTATACTATGTTGTTAGAGAGGAACTAGTCATATTCATGAGCAGAGCTTGGGTAGTGTGCAGTGAGTGATGGATAAGAGATTGGCTAAGTGATGGATAAGAGGTTATGCAGTGAGGATCTAGATCAGTTATGGTGCTATGGTTTCAAACCAACGAACTCACCCTGGCTACGTTCAACTTGGAGGGCTAGAGTGTAGTCAGAATTGAAATGGAAAGAAAAATAATGAACCTCCAGTGGTTGGAAAAGGCAACCAGGAGGGAAACTCCAGGAATCTAGGACATTATAGAAGCTAGTAAATGAGCTGTCCAGGGCACCTCCTTTAGGCTGAATCTCTTCCTGTTGCCCTTGGGCCATCCTACTCAAGATCCAAATATGGTAAGGAAACCGCCTGGCAGTCTTCAGCCCCAAGAGGACAAGGTACCCGAACTGCTTTGTGTACTGGGGTGGTGGGATTTCTCAGAGGAACATACTGTTGTCACCAAAAAATGTGAAAATAGAATGAAAGCGTGCAAAGCCACAGATGTCCGCTGCAGTTATTTCTAGCACCAGTATTCCGAGTGAAGCAAGATGGGCGGACTGTGACCCTGGTGCAGTGTTCTGCAACCATCCCAGAGCAGGTAGGTTCACCATTGGTTCAAGCAGACTCTTTTTATTAACTGTTTTCATGCTGTCATTCCCTATGCTCCACTGCTCTCCGCCGCTCTCCCCCACATGGTCCTCTACTTTCGCGCTTTGTTTTCTGCTGCTGCCATGCCGCCGCCTTGCTGCTGTGACGCTGCCCTTATAGAGTGTCTCTCCAGGCCCAGGTGTGCCCACTTACACACGCGCATGCCACCACGGGGCACACATGCAAGAGCCCAGGTGTCCATCATTAAGTCCAATGGTGGTAGGGTGGAAAATCCTGATGCCTCTTTCACTTAGCCTACATACAGGGATGAGAAATCCTGGAGCAGCAAACTGAAGGCAGGAGCTCGCTCTTTCAGGAAATATCCTGAAGGGTATGGGACTGTTCTTCCTGTCCAGGTGGAGTAGCTTTGCCTTGATGGTTAAAGCAGTTGTGTGTCCCACCAGAACTAACGTGAGTCTCACATGCGCAACTGTGCTCATGGGTTCCCAGCTCACAGAAAGCTGTAAAGTTTCCTTTGAGAAAACATGGCTTTTGACCTTCCTAATGAGGTACTGTCAGAAGCCAGCCAGGAGGTTTACAGTGAAGCACGGGGCAAGGACAGGTAGGACATCTTTTCTTTCTTCTTGCAATTTTATAAATGATCGTTTATAAAGACGTGCTCATGTCTGAAATTTGCCATATTGCCTCTTTGCATTGTTTTGATAAATATTTTGTTCATGTGGGGAAAAAATGACTGTGTATAGCTTGAGCTCCATTCCTAATTTTTTTTTTCCTTTTGATTCAACCCATTAATCACAAAAATGACCCTCAGTATGTGTGGGTTTTCCCTGGTGTCTCTCTCTACCATGGTAACAGTATCTGGCACTGTTTGTGAGCGGCAAACTGCGTGGATGTTGCCTTATTTATGTGGATGTGCAGGGAAAAGAGGTTTCCCGATTCTTTACAAATGATTGTGTTGATAACCCTGCACCTAATCTGGTGCCAAGGAACATTTGCTAATCCAAGCACCTGGGAAGCTGGGCAGTTCAGTGGCTATACCATCTGCCCTTCCAGAAGTCTTATGGTGATATTATCCATCGACTCTCCTTTTCACATATCCTGGGTCACCTCACAATAGAGACCTCCATAATTAGACCATGAAGCTGCCTTTATTTTTAGAATTTATTTATTAATATATATTTTCCATCATTGTTTATTTTTGTACAATATTTGCTTTCTCCTCTCAGGTGAAGTCCCATAAAATTTTCACCACTAATTCACCCATGCACCATCACTATAGTCCCTTGTGCTCTTCCCTCCCCTGTCTTGATCCCTCCCCCCCTCTGCAGAATGTCTCTGATTTATAGTTGCCTGTTGATTTTGTTTTTTTCTTTATTATTTTTTCCCTGATCCCTTATTTGGTTCCCCTATATTCCTCCTATAAGTGAAACCAACCGATATTTTTCTTTTTTCCTTTTGACTTATTTCACTGAGCATAATCCCTTCCAGCTCCATCTAAATTGCAGTGAACGGCATGAGTTTATCTTTTTATTTTATTATATATCTATATTTTACATCATTCTTCATTTTTGTACAGTGCATGCTTTCTCCTTCCAAAGGTGCCTTTAAAATTGCCAATAGATCCTACACAAGATAGCCAATATTAATTCAGAAAAACTAATTGTCTTTAGGCCTGAAATTGTGTGGAGTTCTACCTCAATATTAAAGATGTGTTTACATCTGCAGAAGGAGGAAAGATTGTGATGTGCTCTGTTGAGAATAGATATAGTAGAATCTCCTCTTATGAAAGGGTTTACATTTTCATTCTGAAATCCTTGTGGAAGTTAGAAATCACATATAGTTAAGATTACCCTTGAAAATCTCTTAAATTTCAAAGTAAACTCAGAATCAATTGCTTTGCATTGTGTCTACTTATGTAACAATATCATATGTAGTATATATACTTACCAGTCGTACACACTGATAAATATATTCATGTATTTTAATAAATCAAATAGAATATGAATATAAACATTTATATCCTCTATTTATGGTGTTTATGTGTGTGTAAATATGAGCTATGCAAGTTTATAAATATATGTACATACATATGTAGCTTCTATAGTTGGATACATGTGCAAATTGTAATTCTACAGCATTTTCGTTCTTTAAGCAAATATGCCTATATTTGAAGTTTCAGAAGTCACAGCACATGTGATTATTTTCGCCCCACCTCAAGGCTTTGCTCAGAGTAGGAAGTGCCTTCTGTTGGCTCCATTTGGAATTTTCACATTTTGCTCCTGCAATCAGGTATCATCTGAGTTCAGCATTTGGCATTGTCCTGACTTCCGCTGCTCAAATGCTGTGAATTTAAGCTGTGTATAAACATAGAGCATGGCTCATATTTGAAGTCTTTTTCTTTACCCATCTTAGTTTTGGACCTGAGTAATTAGGTAGCATAAGGAGACAAAGAAATTGCTGTGCTGCTAAAAATGCCTTCAGGAATGGCAATTGTTCAGTATCCATTCAAAGAAAAACTGAACATGCCTGGCAAATGGATGATATTTTAAATCCTCATAATTTATTTACTCTTATTTTAACCATCATAAAAATTGTAGCCTATCAATTATACATGAAACTGCATATTAGAAGCCAGAGGAGAAACATGCTGGCACGCGTTTCCTTTCAGCCCGGTCACCTCAAATTATAAACAACTTAGTTCTGTATTAATGTCCCTCTGCACAAGTGCGCATACATATTACATATGTCAAATATTATGTAAATCAGTGGTTTCATTGGCGTACACACCATTTTGCTCCAGACTCCAATTCAATTTTCATAAACAACGGTTTCTCAAAAGTGATGTTGAGAATTTCCCTCTCCAGTGACCTCTGTTTGAGTATCTTACATACCTTCTCTGTTCCTTGTAGTCAGGAAGCAAATGAGACCATGTTGCAAACTAAATTTCTTCCTGTCTTTCTTGTAGAAGATGATACAATAGGAGTAGTTTCTGATTCTTTGGTAATCTCTTTTTGCACTGTTTTTTTCTGGGCTAATGATAAAGAATTACAAATGGGTTTTGAGTGTAGTTCTCGGAGCCTATCTCATTATATTAGACTCCTACCTGCGTTGGGTCATTGAAAAAGTGGGGGGAGAGTCCAGGTTGGAAAATATAGAAAAGCAAGTTGCGTTTCAAATGAAATTTTCCACTGGGTTCTCTCTGTCTGGAGAATATTCTAAGGAAACTCAGCTGACAGCAGGAGAACTGCCTTCCCTGGGTCCCAAGTATGCACAATACCTTCTGTTATGACAGGACTCTCTTAATTGTCGGTTCAGGTTGTTCCGAATGACAGGAATAAAACAGAAAACAAGAGTTTTGTGTGGAATAAGAGTAGAGTTCATCACGGCTATTAAAAATTCTAATGACATGAAAGCCAATTATGGTGGCTTCAGGTGTTTATTCTGAATGCACTTAGATACGTGACAGCTGAGGTAAACATTTCAGCCCCAGACAGTTCCATTAATTAATTACCACTCAGGATTCTGAGGCTTGCTTAGATGCTTTCAGAGTCATGTGGAATACTTATAAGATGCATATTCTAGGCAAGTCTGGACAGGCAAACTAGGTACTTAATATATTTTTTTCATGTGCTTGTATGGCATTTATTTAATAGTTTTAATTTTAAAATATTTTACCCCATATTCCATTTTCCTCCATAGAGAAACCTCTATAGAAAATTCTATAGCAATTTCAAAAGAAAAAAATGTGTCTGAAGAGGGCAGCCTTTCCACAATTTCCTGGAATTTAATTCACTTAAATACACATTGCATTGGGTAGTTAATTTTTTGGAGTGATAGAATGCCTGTGAATGCTTTTACATATGCTGACCTTAAATCCCATTTTCTTAAAATTAGGCTCCATTCTCCTTTTCCACCCTCTCATGGGGTGTGCATTGTCTCAAGTAACGTAGATAACAACAAAATTCTAACTAGATGGCTGTGCTTGGAAGAATTATTCCCCTCTCCCATTTGTTCATGAGGATTTTAATGGAATGCAGTTGATTATTTCTTCATAAAGTTTTAAACTTTGTAATAAATTTCTTTTAAGAATTATGAAATCTTTAGTTTCGCAGGGTGGGGGTAAGGAGGGTTTTAGGGAGCTGAAGTCTATTTTTCTACTTTTCTACACCTTTTACGCCCACAAGAAGGATCAGCCACGTGATAATTTTCAGGGAGAGTCTTGAAAGTATTCTTGCCAACACTTTCAGTCACAGAGCAAAGACTTGAAAAGTTTCCACTTGTACACACTCATTCTGGAAAAGTGTGCAAGCCAGGGGTCTTTTGTCTGTGCAGCCAGTGTGAAGCACAAACCCAGGCCACGCTGACTGATGTAGCCAGCCTCTCTTGGCTCCCACGGCCACATCGTCAGGTCAGAACTTCCTCAAGGGTGCCCGCAGCTGGGAGACTCATTGCAGCTGAGCTGGCATCTGAAGATGTTCATGCTGAAGAATTAATTCTTCCATGTGTTTCACAGTGCAGATGAAGTGGTGGGAACACGTCCAGGGTAAAACTGGAAGACTCTGTGGTGTCCTGGGGCATGTTCTTTACTAGGAAAACTTCTTGGAGTTCCATGTCTGTGTGATGAAGGGAAGTCTGCAAATAGAAAGAGGAGGTTTTCTTTTTTAAAGTTTATTAATTTATGCATACAAGAGCTGGGGTGTAGCCAGAGGTGTGTGGGGTGGTGGTGGTGAGAAGATTCACCAGAGACAGTGGGGAGCAGAACAGGCGCATCTACTGAAATGCGTTGCTGACGGGAGCAGTGGGCGAGACAGGAAAGATCCGCTGTGTCATGTGGGAAAGCTCCCTGGCTGGAGAGCGAACTTGTGCTGCAGTGGCTGCTGACAGCTTCACAGTGCTGAGACTTAACCCCTTGCACCACCAGAGACCCTAGAAAGAGGAGATTTTTAACTTGACAGGGGTGAAGGGCTGGGGGAGGGAGGGTTGATGAAAAGTCTTTGAAAAGTCTTGTGGATTTTAGTGCTTTGGTGGTTTCTAAGCTTAGGGAAGTGTGACTATCCTGGGAATTCTCATGGTTTTGAGGAAAAGATGATCAGGCTGAAACCCCAGGTTCGGGGCAGCCCATTCTGGGAAACTGCCCTCCAGTTAGGTCTGTGACTTGATACATCCCGTTTAACATTGTCCACTGTGTTGCATCGTTAATATGAAGTTGTCTTGGAAATAAGTGATCTATGAACAATAGACTCATTTTCATAGAAAATTTGACTTTAGTTCACCCACAACAATTTATAGAAGAGCAGAAATAACTTGGTTAATGCCACATAATTAGCATCAGATCCAGGAGGAGAAAACCCCATTTCCCAGATTTCTTTTCATATACTTTATGTGGAAGGCAGCCTCAAGTAACCTCCATCTCCTGCTGTTCATGCCCTGGTGGGGTTCCTCCCACATTGTATCAGGATCTATTTGGCCAATAATAACCAATAATCATAGACCACTCATGGACAAATTCAAGGTTTCTCCAGTTTGAGAAAACTCCAACAATGCCTGATAACACTATGTGTGTTTCCCAAGTTTCTACCACACTTTGCCAGAAGATCTTTTATATATATTAATTTGTCCAATGAAATCAATTTTGATTTTCAGTTCTGGTTATGTTAGTGCCTTGACACTTTCTGGAGATAATGACTCAGCCCTTAACTTTCTAATATAATGGTGTTCACACTACAAGTTCCAAAAGTTATCATCACTTCTAGGGTAAGGGTGAGGGGTGGTCAAAGACACTGATAAATATGGAGAATTGTCAATTAATTTTCCAGTAAACAACAAACACAAACAAACCAAACCCTCTTTTTAAAAAGCTTTCTGTTTTGGGGGGCATCTTATGTATGAAAGTCTAGGTATTGCTTAAAATGATCATTGACCCTCCAAATGCTGGTTCTCTGAGGAGTTAGAATCAAATTGTTCACTCAGGCTGATATACACTGCAATTATGATATCTCATTATTTCTTCAGGTACATTCTATGCACCTAGGTCTATTTATCTAAGATTGCATTCACATTACTGAATAGTGGATATTCAATATCCAATAGTTAAATGAGAGGTAAAGGGGGTTATATAGAGAGGGGGTGGGTAGAGGAGGCAGAAGTGGGTAGGGAAGGAAGCGGGGTAAGAAAGGAGAGGATAGGTGAGAAATAGTTAGCAAATGGTTGTCTGGACAAATAATGTTGGGAAATTGGATTATACAAATTGATCCTTGCATGGGTTTTTGGGTCAGAAATTCTCAGTGCCATTTATATGCCAGCATGTCTAACGACTCAACAGAAAGTTTAGAGCTGTGTGCTCTGTGTTAATCTTCCGGTTTTTCACATACATAAACATTTCAGTGAGGGGTAAGAACACTATATAAATTCCAACCCGCAGTTCAAGTCTGACCCTAGCCTGTTTCGGTAAATAAAGTTTTATTGGAACACAGCATCAGTCATTCATGTATATATTGTCTATGGCTGCTTTCATGCTCCATTGGCAGAATCGCGCAGTTGTGAAAGAGACCTTATGGCCCACAAAACCTAAAATATTAACTATATGAACCATTATAGAAAAAGTTTGCTAACCCCTGAGTTGGACCATTTCAGAAATACAGCATTTCCTGAAATTGATCAAAGAACCATTTTCCAGGTCACTCTGTGGGTCCAGTTTATCTGAAACACAGTTGGGGAAATACTGAGTCAGCTCAGGCTTTCCTCTGGGTCAGTGTGCTCCCTCCCCTTACTGTCTTGAACGCAGAACTCCCTGCACTGCTGTTATACAGCAGCTAGAGGAGGATTTCTGTTTCTCTGAGACATGGAGTGGCAGATGGGGCCGAGCATCTAAAGTGAATCTGTTCTTTTTTGTTAGATACAGCAAGATCAAGTTGAGTTACAGAGAAAGCTGCATGATAACAGGAAGCTTATCATTTATTTACTGAGCATGCTTTTTAGTCTTGTGCAGGAAGGGCGCTAGAGGTTACCTTGTGCTCCTGTCTTCAGGGACTTACAGTTCTGTCTCCTTGAAGAAAGGCACTACAAGTAATACTAACTAGCAGTGTGAAAATGCAGGGACTTAATTTTTTTAAAATGACCTAAAGGAGAAAAAAAATCCTGAAACTTTTTTCTTATAATTCAGGAATAATTTCTTCTTCTATTTTAGGTGTGATGATTAAGATACTACGTTCTTTCTTTATACTTTTGCTTGTATCATTGTAAGCAGTGAATAATTTTGCTGCTTATGAGGTGAATTACAATTGCTGTCCATTGCTGTGTAACAAATTACCTCAAAATTTAAAAGTTGAACCACAGATATTGGTTATCTTGAGGTTTCTGAGGGTAAGGGATATGAGATCAGACTAGTTATGGGCTAGGGTCTCTCTTAAAGTTGCAGTCAAGCCATTAACCAGGGTGCAGACTTTGAAATTGTCTGGGGCTAAAGGGTCAACTTTCAGCTTTTCTCATGTGACTGTGGGCAGTAGGTTTCAATTCCTCACCACGCGGGGTTCTCCGTAGGATGGCTCATTAATGACTTCTTGCAATGTCCCAAAGTGATCCAAGAGCAAAAGAGCATACCCAAGATCATGATCTAATCTAGGAACCAACATATTATTATTTCTACTGTCTTCTTTTGGTAAAACCAACCAATCCTGCATTGTCTTTGGGTGAATTTCAAGATTACCAAGAAGCAAGGGTCACTGGAGGCCATCTTGGAATCTGGTTATTTGTAGAGATATCTGTGAAGAAATCTCCTATGTCCTCATTCCTTGCCCCCAGGATACTCAAAGCCCAAGACCAGGGAATTGGGCCTAGAATCAACTCTGTCGCTGCAAGATCATTGCTAGTCTACAGAGCACCATTTTTGTAAATGAGAATGATTCCCTCCTGAAGATATTTTAATTCCACTTGTGGGAAAATTGTCCTAATACACCAATTTTGTTATAGCAAGGCAATGCACTGCTTCTGCTGGAAACTGTTGTAATATATCTATGTATGAATTTTGGGGGGTTGTGAATGGCTCCCATATGCAGCCTACATATGTTTGGAAGGAGTAACACTCCTCATAGCCTTCATCTCCCTCACTGGATCATAAATTCTTTGAGGATTAGAATGAATCCATTCATGTATTCATTTATTTGTTCTAGTCATATATACTTAAACATTGTTATATGTGTGATAGAAAAAATGATAGACAGTAAAAAAATGTTGAAAAAGGACAACACTTTTTTCCTGATACTTGCATTCTGGCAGGGGACATGAACAATGTACAACAAAACAAGTACATGAGAAGATAATTTCAGCTAATGATAGGAGCTGTGAAGAGAGCTCAACAGGGTGTATTATGGTGAGTGGGTGGACTTGCAAGCCATTCTTGGGGTAGGGTCCAGGGCGATGGAGAGGAAAAAGCCTCTCTGGGAAGAGTCGATCCATCTTTGTAACCCCTGTTGCTAATAGTTTGAATATACCAAGTATGCACCAATATGCATGGAAAGTTAAGGTGAAGTGAGGGGTCAAAGATCTAGCAAACAAAACCCTGGGAGCACCAGTTTGATTTCAGGTTTCAGTGTATATTAGCTTAACTCCTAGAGGATGATGAAGTCTGTATTATTCTACACATGCTTTTGCTGTCAGCACAGCACCTAGACCTGGGGAGGTTTCCTTAAATAAGACTCATGTCACCATCACCACCGGAAAATAAATAATACTAAGAGTCAAAACCTATTGAATACCATTGCCAAATCAGTCTTTAGTACTTAATTGTATTAAAATTTTCTCCACCCTCCTTTTTTTGTTGCATTGAGGCTAGCTTAGATTTATTTTATTTTTAATTTGTCATGGAATGAGGACACCATGAGTAACTCATCCAATTTCAGGTTTCACATCTTCAGAGGGAGAAGTGTGGAGATTTTTGGAGGTGGCCCAGAGGAGGCAATGAAATGATTGAAAGACTGGAAAGTAGGACACATAGAGAAAGGTTAAATAAAACTGGTGGATTTAATGGAGAAAATACCAAAGGATGCTTAGCATTAAAAAGAGGTGGTGGATATGTGAACTGCTTGTCATATACTATAACAATCTGTGCTTTCATTGAAATTGGAAAGATTTGGGTCAGCTCTTAGGTAGCATTCCTTACCCAACTGTTAGCATTTTCTATTAGCGTGAGGAATGTGACAGAACTTCTTGACTGTACCAGCTTGGCCCAGAGTTTTGGGATTCCAAAATTGAGCTTAATAATTTCTTATTAAAATGAGGGTAATTGGTCCGTGACTATGTTTATAAAAGATAAGGAGGGTAGAGACTCTTATGTGTCTCATGGGCTCCTACAGTCTAAGTCTCAGTAAGTGCGGAGTTGATGTTGGAACACATTGGGATATGTGTTCCTGGATATCACAGCTATAATGAGGAAATCATGCTGTTCTCTGAATAGCAAATTGTCAGAGACTACAGAACATCACCCCACACCCTTTTGTTCTTTATCAATTTCCTTTTCTTAAGCTTTCCTGCTATGCATACCGACTGATTTACTTATTTGTTTGGTGGCTGCTTATTAAGGTGTGCGTGGGTAGAACCTTTACCACTTGTACTTTATCAGGTTTCTTGCCCCGAAAGGAAGGTTTTTGAGTCAGCTTTCCATACTTTGCTTATTAAAAATTTTACTGCAGTTTAGCTTACTTGCTTTTTTGGTCTTGTTTCTTGCATGATTCACCTCACTGGGGTTGGAAACAGGATTTTCCACCTGAGATCCCAAAAGGCTTGCCTGTCATCCAGAGTTCAGTCTGTCTGAATAACCCACGTTGGTTCCTGGATCATATTTGTCAATGACTTTTTGTGCTAATATGTTAAGTGCAGATGTCTAATTGGCATCTTCCAACACTATTTATTGGTTTTTCATTTTTTGTTCTTCAAATATGCTCAAGGCTTAATGCAGGAAAAGGCAGCTAACTGAAAAATGTACATATTCCCAAAGTTGCTTGTCTTCCAGTGTTGGGCAATTAGACTTAGAGGGAGCCGGCTGAGCAAAGGACAGTTATGGTACAGAGGACAGTGGCGGGATGGCTGGCTGGCAGTCTTGCTGCAGCGTCTGGCAGCTTCCCTCAATTACAAACTATCAGTGAATTAGTTCTGTCTCCCAGGTTTCTGCATAGCACGCTTTTTCCTTTGTTACCAGAACACTGTAAAAAGGAAGCTTCTTAGTAGCCCTCTTACCTGTTTTTGTCATTAAATATTCTACACTGTCTTCATCTGAACTCTCTTCTCTATGAAATAATTAACCTGAATTTCAACAATTCTTACCAGCCTGGGGAAGGGAGACAAAAACAATGCAAAGCAGGGCAACTATTTTAGTTTGAATATTTGACTTCAAGCTTCTGCCTGCTTTTACAGATCATCTAGTTCTTTGCAAGTAACTCCATTTTAATCCTCAGATGTTTCAAGTGGTATGACCGTGAACCAATACTCTCAGCTTCAAATTAATAATCTCTCATTTCCTTTATTTCTTGTCCCAGTTATTTTATCAATTGATAGTTCTATGATGTTATATTAAGAGTCTTCCATCCTAATATTCTGAAGTTTGGGTCAATGGTACTATACTTTCTAAGAAATTATGGTAGCCATTAAGACGCTTTGATCCACTTTTCCTCATATTTGTCACTGCAGGATGTCAGTTCTGTCATCATTTCCTCTTACTGAAGCAGTCTCCTATTCCTACTAGTCAAAGTAAAAGTTTACTGAGACTTAATTCTTTTCTCGTGGACTGAGCACTTCCTATGTTCTAGGCATGGGCATACCGGGTTGCTTGAGTAATTAAGACCCAGCCCAACTTGCTTCCACCCCATAACCCTGTGGAATGTGGGGTCTACAAGAGGAAGGTACATTAGAAAAATTATGAGATGGTGTGATAAGATTTTTGATAAGAGACACATGCAGGTGTATTGGAAACATTTTTAGAAGGGCAATAGCCCTATCTTCGTATTCAGGGAAGTTTATCCGAGGGCTGGGGGGTGGGGGTGGGGAGATATCTAAACTCACACTCTTACCTAACCATTTAATTGATTGTGGTGGTTCAATGTTCAATCTATATCAGTAGATTAAAAATCAGATTATTTTCCCTCAAGCATATTCCCACAATTTCCTAAACTATTTCTCCGGAGTTTGAGAGTTCATTTTATCTGTTTAGAGAAAACTGCTATCAATAATATCCTTGGTCTTCATCGTCATCATCCTTGTCCATCAATGAATACATGTAGTAGTAGAAAGATGTGCTGGAATTATTCTGGGGTTTTTCTTTGCTTCTAAGATTGAGTGTCAATCAATTGAAAACCTCTTAAATTATGCAAATTGCTGAATCCCCCTCCCAGAGATTTGTCAATTTGTGGAGTCAGGGAGTTTGCTTTTTAAGTCAGCATGTCTCATTATAATCTGAATACTATTCTTTTATTAACCACTGTTAGGAAGGACATAAGTAGTAGGAAAATGAAGATATCATGACTTATCTTTCAGGTGAGTTTATTTTATTTGGCTATTTAATTTGAAAAAATATTGAAGCACCCCAACCAGATTTTTAGTTTTGTGCTGTGAAAGTGATTTCCTGATATAGCCATATTTATCCAAAGCTGTGGGGTAATTCTTAACATTGTTGTGTCTTTAAAATCTCTAATGTCGACCAGTTATTTTGTTGTCTCTTGCCTTTTACATTTTTCCTTAACACTAGAAAGGACATGACATATGTGAACACAATAGACTGCAATTACCATTATAAAGTTAATTATACTTGTGTCGGTGCTGAAATGCAGTGTGACCTTTAGAAAAAAGTTAAGTGTCAGCGTTGATTTTGAGAAATAAGGAAATATGGAAATATGGTGCTACTTATCAAGAGGAGATGGATGTGCATTTGATATTGAGTTATTAGTACATTTAAATGCACAATTGTCCATCTTCTGCCCTACCCACTTGACGTTTCTTAATAATTTGGGTCATATGCTGCTGGTTACACATCTCACTTTTCTTTAATTGTGCTTTGAAAGTCAGTGCTTGATTTTGTTTACCATAATTTTATTTTGGTAAAAATAAAATTTTTATCAAATTAAAAAAAAAAAAACTTTTGGGCCTCCCTGGTGGCACAGCGGTTAAGCGCTGCGCTTTGGAGCACCCAGCCTGGGGGAATCCCACATGGTGCAGCAGAGCTCTCCTGCCTCGCCTGCTGCTCCCCTCAGCAGTGTATTTCTGATCTTCCTGTTCTGCTCCCCACTCTGTCTCTGGTGAACCCTCTCACCACCCCACACCTCTGGCCTGTACCCCAGCTTGTATGTATAAATAAATAAATCTTTAAAAAAAAAAAAAACTTTCAAGAAGAATAGTGATAACTAATACTGGCAAATATGTGACCTAAAGGGAATTCTTGTAAGTTGTTGGTGGGAAGGTAACTTGGTTTAGCCACTGTGGAAAACAATATGGAGGTTTTAAATAATTCAAAATAGAATGTCCATATGATCGAATAATTATGCTTCTGGGTACTTATCCAAAGGAAATGAAAACAGCATTGAAGAGGTATCTGCACTTCTAGATTTATTGCAATGTTATTCAGAATAGCCAAGATATGGAAATGATTTAAATGTATCACAGATTGATTGGATAAAGATGTGGTCTGTAACACTGAACAATATTCTACTGTATTTATTTCTATAGTTATATATATATATATTTAATATAAATATACTATTATTGTGCATAGATATACAATGGAAATATTATATCTTCATGGGGAAGAAATTCTGCCATTTGTGACAAAGAGGATGGATCGTGACATAAGGCTAAGTATTTTGAGTCAGACAGAAAAATACAAATACAGTGCATAGCACTTATATGTGGGACCTAAGAAAGCAGAACTCATGAAAACTGAGTAGAATGGTGCTTATCAGGGTTTGGATTATGGGGAACTGGGGAGAGGCTATTAAGGGTACAAAATTACAACTGGTTTATAGATAAGTCCTGGAGATCTACTGCACAACACAGAGAGTCAACAATACAGTATTATAAACTTCTGAATTTTTATGGGACTAGAGCCAAAATCTAGATTTTAGATTTTGTGGTTCTCAATAGGAAAAGGAAATGATAATTATGCAACATGATTGGGATGGCAGGCTACAATCATAATCATGGTGCAATATATAAATGTATCCTATTAATGCCCTGTCCACTTTTAACTTATACAATATCATATATCAACTATTTCTAAATTAAACTACCCAAATTTAATTTTTCTGATAAGAAATATATTTATTGTTATCATTTCAGAATCCATGTTGTAACTTAAAACAATGATAAAGTGTATTCTTAAAACATGATGCATCAAAAATTAGTCTGATGATGGTGAATTCTAAAATCCTTTGATTTAAAGGTACTTGAAGAGACCCTGATGAAGCCCAAATTGGGCTAGAAAACCAGCTGGCACCCCTTTTCTAAAAATACAGGAAAGAGGGAATCTATTAAAATATATTGGCTAGGGACTGTTCTGGATTATTAACATTGCTAGTTAACTGGGGTTTAAGAAGACATTTCTTTGGAATTTGAAATACATAATAGAGAAAGGAATCTAATCTTTCCATGGAAATTCAGTATTGCCCCTATAATCGGTAATCATTTATGCTCTTTAAAAGTACAGAATCATTTAATTGAATAGAATTGGGGCTGGAAAGTAAGGGAACCATCTAATTTAACCTTATTTTGTAATTAGGAAAATGAACATCAGAAAAGGCACACAATCATTTAGTTGTAAAGTCTGATACATTTGAAGTTCACTCCTGTTGCCTCTCACTGTGAAAATATGATTTAAGTGTTTGGTTAACTTCTAGTTATGTCCTTGATAGTTCTCCCTCCGTCCAAGTTGAACCCTGAAATCCTCCTCCCACACTTAACTATAGAGCCCAATCTCATTAACCTCAGTGAGACAGGACAGACTGGGAGGGCTTGAGAACTTGTCCCAGTCCTGCCTCTTTTGATGGGCAGACGCTAGAGGGAAGCTGAATTGAGCAGGCAGAACACAGCATTTAGTGCACATGCCAGCCTCCCTGTGGCAGAAATTCAGGAAAGCTGTGAGAATCAGCAAAGGCCAGCCCAGAATTACACAAGGATTCTGAAAGGCAGATGGAATGCAGTGATGGTGAATGCAGGAGCTGGCAATACTTTGTCGGTCTGTTGATGATTTTCCAAACACACCAATCATTTACCCATCTCCATGCCTCCAACATCCTGTTCTTTCTGCTTGAGGTATCTGTGAGTTTCCTATGAATTGAAGTCTTGTAATTTGACTCTTAATTTGAATGAACTATCAAACTAGTTCATTACATTCTACAAGTAACAGAAAATGTGTCAACGACATGAGAAGGGATTAAACACTAGTAGTGGCCTCTAGCTGTGGTTTAAATGCTTAACACCATCAGGGGTAGCTTGTCTACTCTTTGCTTGACCTTTTCCTTATGCTCACAAAGTGACTGCTCCAGCTCCTTGTACTATATCTGCATTTAGAGAGGAAGGAGAACCATGAAACAGTTACAAGTCTTACCTTTTATATCAGAAAAGCAAAGAGTTTCTCAGAAATCTCTGTCCCCCAGGGGAATTAGACTCATCAGTTAGAACTATGGGGAAGTAATGCTGAGAAGTGAGTAGGTAAATTTTCTAGCCTCTATGATAGAAGAAGGCAAAGAAAAAGTATATTTAAGAATGGGCTTGGTGGGCCTCCCCGGTGGCGCAGCGGTTAAGTGCTGCACTGTGGAGCTGTCGGCAGCGGCGACGCGAGTTCGACGGCTGGCTGGGGAGAATCCCACATGGTGTGGCAGACCTCTCCTGCCTCACCCGCTGCTCCCCTCAGCAGTGTATTTCTGATCTGCCTGCTCTGCTCCCCGCTCTATCTCTGGTGAACCCTCTCGCCACCCCGCACCTCTGGTCTGTACCCCAGCTTGTATGTATAAATAAATAAATCTTAAAAAAAAAAAATTAGGCTTATGTTAAAAAAAAAAAAAAAAAAAAAAAAAGAATGGGCTTGGATGAGGTAATCTACAGTGAAGTTGTGACTTTTTACAAACTAGAAAACTGATCGCAATGGTGGGGTCAGGTCATTCCCAAGACAAAAGATCTTTTTATGACAAGAATGACCAACTTGCAAATAACCTCACTAATTGACTTGGGTATTTGTATACTAGTATTGTGTCAAGTGGAAACTTAGACTAATGTACCGATTCTCTACTTGTTGAATGAATGCTTGATATACATGTAGTATTTTGTGTGCAAAGTGTTTCCCACCTACTATTGTATTTTATCCTTATAGGAATCTCCTGATATCAAAATTATTATCCCAGTAAGTGTTTGGGTGACTTGCAGCAAGTCAAGAAATTAGTATAAACTGAGTTTTGAATCTAGATTATTTAAAAATTATTTTTAATGAGTTAATATTGTTTTACAGCATTATTTTCATAGTAGAAATGTAGGATCCTCCGTTTCAGACATTCAGACATCTTTGATATCCATTATATTTGTTGAAGGGGAAAAATATCGAATGGTTTCACTTATAACAGGACTATAAGGAAACCAAATAGGATAGAGACAATCAGCGGGGGGGGGGGGGGGGGGGGGGGGGGGGGGGGGGGAGGCAGGGGGAGGGAAGGAAAAGGGCACAAAATGGAATAGAAAAGAACACAAGGGACCATGGAGATGGATCACGGGTGAATTGGTGGTGGGCTACCCAAGGGGAATACAAAATGTAAAAGACATGACAATAAAAATATATATTAAAAGAATTTGTTGAAGGGAATGTTTTTAAAAGATGTGCAACAGAAAGATTAAGTTTGGACAGAGTCTAAGATGTGTGAATTTTTGCAACTATGAACTCTGCATAAATAACTTGTCTAAGTATAGAGTGTTTTTGGTTTACTTGATCGATTGACACCCTTTTTTCCCCATCCCTTTTCCAGAGAACCTCAGCCAGCAAGTCTTCAGGTGCTCCTTCCTATAGCAGATGGTCTAGCTCACAGCCACATCAGGTAAGATGCTCTTTTTAAGCAACTTGACATACTTGTTTTCCTTGAAGTGTGCTTCAACTTACAATTATTTTGTCACTGGACAAATGTGTAAAGTATTGGTTTCTTGTCTAGTGTCACCTCAAAGGTGGTGCTTCTTGACAAAGGTCTGTGCAGTTTTTCATTGCTTCTTTTTCTGATCTCAAGTTTGGGGTCAGGGCTATGGTCGAGGGGGGCAATGACTGGAAAATGCTGATATCCACCTTAAGCCCTCCTCGGTGGTCAGCTGATGAAACCAATCTAGTGATTACTGGAAGTGAATTTTGCCTTCTATTTTTTTTCATTCAACCCAAAATTATCCCATCTGACCTTTTATTCCAGGAGATGATGTCCACTGTCATACATGTGAATATGTGCACATGTGTAAATGGCACATGGTATCTCTACCATCTGTGCATACACACCAGTGTATTAGAAAACAGTAACATTACAATAGCCCACTTTTTGTTTTTTGTGTTTACTTAGGTTGATTAAGAACCTCTCTTCAGGTCAAATAATACAGAACATTATTTAACCTCTTTAGGGGGACTGAAGCCAGCAGAGTGCTGTTATGTCGCTGTGTGTAAACAAAACTGGATCTTTTCTGCTGGTGTTAGTTTTACAGGTGACACACTGTGACCACATGGGTTTCTTTTTGAAGCAGCTCATGATGGCAAAACTGCTTTTGGACTCTAAAACCTGGGTAAGACTTGCATTCAAATTACCTACTAGTTATGAGACCAAGAAGAAACGAACTATTGGTCTTTTGCTTTGTTGGTCAGAATTCTCTCTTCATAGACTTTTCAGGGCGCTTAGGCTGATGGCAATGATTATAAGAGAAGCTCATTTTAGATGGTTTGTATTCTCATTGTTTCCCATGTGCTCCAACTTCAGCATGTGGGAACTCTTTCTGTAAGCCCCCTTTTATATTATTTTCCTTGACATTGATCAGTAAAACAATACCAAAACAAAGTTATTAAGAGAGAAATAAATTCTCCCACTATGCTATATTTTATCACAGTGCCTATTTTTATATTGAATTCGTTGGTAGAAATTGAGGTGTTGGCTCTGGCTCCATTGACATCAGCTTTGCGTGGATGCTGTGGTTTCTGGTATCTTTGGAAGGACATATTGCTTTGTGAATGTGAGCTGGAAAAAAGAGGTGGCATAGAAAGAGGGACAGTGCCACCAGTCAAGAGAGATTACTTCAAATATTCAGATTCCCTGTCCTTCCTGCTTAATAGGCATAGCTTATTCCTGACTTCTGTTCTCTGGCTATCTAGGCACTGGTTGAATAAGTCACTGTGTACAGCTCTTGCTTACCTTGAGAAAGATTTTGGAGATGTGTCAATGTATCTTCACGGTCTAAAGAGAGTGAGACCTGAGATTATATTGACCAGGTTTATATGAATTTAGTTGGTCTAGGGTTCTATGGTTTTCTACACTGGACTCATTTGGTTTTATAAGTCGTTAGGATCCTTTTGGGAACTTGCTGGGGAGATCATCAAATATGGTCATTTTTTTGACTCTGCTGGTCCTGGAAAATTCTTCATGTGCTGCTATGTGATCACAAAAATGGAGATAGGGTAATATTTGGGACAGTGTAATGCTGAGAAGAAATCCTTTTCGTTTTCTGATGTTACAGTGACCTATTTCGTGAATTGATGGTATTTGTGTCATTTTTAAATGTCCTAGGCAAATTAAAATGGCGACCATCCTACACAATGTCCCAATTTTCTTTTTCTTTGAATTCTTCTATGCATATGAAATCCACACACAGAAGAGCTACCAAAGTTGGGTTTCACTTTTCTCTTTCACATGCTGACAGAAATCTGGTTATGTAGAAGACTTTCGATATTAACAGAGCCTTTTTGACTGGGGTACATAATTTAATGGCATTTCCAAATATTGCTGTGATTAAAACTAGCATTGCTGGCATGTATTTAGTGTTGAGGAGTTCTTTTAACTGTGGGTGAGAGGAATAACACGTTCTTCATCTCTCCTGTGTGTTTCCTTGACACTGGTCCCTTGGCCATTTGCTTTCAGATACACTCCCTGTCTACCCCTTGACATTGACTTTTATGGGCTCGCCTTTGCTAACTGACTCCTGTAGATTGTCCCAAGTGGGAGGTGTTGTTGGTTGACTGGAAAGAGATAGGAAGGGGAGAAAAATGCCACCAGGATATATTTCTCCATCCCTGTTTGCTTTGGGCAATAGCTCTCTGTGGGTCTGAACCTCTGTTTGAATACAGCTACATCAGGCAGCCCTGGCTTCTAACTCTAGGTATAATTCTCCTTTCCCTCAGCCATAAGGGAGCTAGAAGTTTTCCTCCTTCCTCACTGTTTGGTTTTTAACTCTTCCAGCATCCTTATGGCTAGTTCCCTGTATTAAATCCTCTTAGATTGTCTGGTGTGGGCTCAGTATTTCCAAGAGTTTTTCCAAATATCTTCTGACTGATACACCTACCATGGTGTAATGAACTTCATTCTTTTGTTTCTATAACAATGGCTTTTAACTTTAGAAATATTATGTGAATATTTACAAGATCCATAGCTTTGCAGCTGCTGAAAATGCTGAGATTTATTCTCTTGAGTTGGCCTAGTGGGTGGTAATCCTTTTACACCCCTATCCCACACAGAATAATAATGCCTCTTCTTTGTTACTCATGCTTTAATCCTTCCCTTTTAAATTTGTGTTTATTACAAAAACCTTTGTCTTTTGTGTTCGCAATCTAATAGGCTTATTGGCTTCCGTCTTTGAAAGTACCTACACAAATTCTCAGCCTGAGGTTGAAAGCCCAAGTGTAACTCAATCCTGGATTCCAGCTTTGTGTCTTCCTCTGATTTTTTGGCAGTGGTGGAACGTTTAGAAAAAAGTAGTTATGGACTTATACTTCCTAAGAGTCTGAGTGGATCTCATCCTGTTTGTTTTCAGCCAAATTTGTAAACAGATGGACACAGACGCAGAAGTAGTTGTAGTAAATCAATACACAAGTAGCTACCCCTCACTTGAGAATATCATTGGCTTTCCTTCATCATCACCTCCATACTTGATATTAATTGAAAACTCACTATGTAAAACACCCTAACTTCTATGCATGCACGTCCACATTTAACCCCTCAATATCTCTATGATAGGACATGATGTTGCACAGATGAGGGAACCGAAAACCTGAATGCTTCGTTAATTTGTCCAGTGTCATGGGGCTGGTTCTATCAGACTGTAGCACCCTAGTCTTTTAACCAGTGGGCAGTCATGCAGACGCAGTCTTTAGGATAATTGAAGACCACTGAGAAACTCTTAAACAGTGACCAGGACACAACTTTTTGGCCTTTAGATTTTATTTCTGTACTGTATATGGGTTTGTTGAATTTTGTTAGCAATTTAAATAAATAGAATATTTTTTTATCTCTATATGTGTATCTCTCTGTAAATCTATCTTTTAAAATATAGATATTAAATATGTGTGTGTGTTTTCATCACATATAATATTCATCAGCCAAAGACCCCCAGGGGCACACATATAAGCAGTTAAATCTGGAATTATTACTATTGCTTGCAACTATAAAGGAGAGAATACACACCGTGGAAAATGAGGGGTGTCTGAAGAAGAGGGTATTATTGTTGGGAGGATCTTAGGGATTTGGGTTTGGGGTTAAGTGATTTTGGTGAGAGTTTGGGGAGCAGGGTTTGTTCTGGATTGAGTAGCATTAAGAAATGGGAATAATTCTGTGACTGGATATCTTAATTTTATCCAGAGGTGGGAGAATAGAGTGAGGCTAATGATTTAAGTGCTAAAGAAGTTACTCATGTTACCTGGGTGTGGGAATGTTTGGTTACTTCTGTGATTTGGGCAGTGGTGGTGGTTTTTTTCTTTTTTTCTTTCTTTCTGTTTGGATGTAATGTTGGAGTGGTTGTGTTTTGTTTTATTCAGAAAAGTGTTGTGAAGTAATCTTGTCTAATCTGATGTTGATGTGGTATGAATTGCTTTTGTGAAGTAGGAAACAGCGTGGCCTAGCAGCTGATACCAGCCCTTTTACTGGTGTTACGTATGGTCGTGTATGTAAGGTGGAAGGCCTGCGCTGTCCTCCCTGATCCTCGCGTTCGTTCTGATGCTTGCACTCGGATATTTGAGAATCTGACCAGAATAGCAAAGTGGCCACATTCTTAACTAAAGTTGACATCCAGTTGACATCCTAGCATTATGAATCTAGAGATCAGGGAAGATCTGCAATACCAATTCTTACGGATTTGCAAACTGTCATGTCCCATTTCTAGTTTTTTAAAGGATAAGGGGAAAACTGAAAAAGCAAACTTGACATAATATAAAGCCTTACAAATTTGACTTGTGTTTGAAAATGAGTTATTGTGATTGTAGGAAATAAGGGTCTGATTAAATGAAGGGTCTGATTAATGGTCACTTGTTTCCAAAGATGGTCTGAATGGGCTTTGTCTCCTGAGTCTCATATTTTATGTTCTTCTCCTTTCATTGGAGCTCAATGACTCTCCTTGATCAGTGGAATATACTGAAATAGCACTGTGGAATTTCAAACCTAAGTGCAAAGAAACCATGGTGTTTTTGTCTCTGGCTCTTGCCATGTTTTACTCCGCGAGTCTGTCTATCATGTAGAAGCCCAACTATCCTGAGAACAACATGCAGTGTGGAAGGGAATTTATGGAAAGAGAGAGTCCTGTGGTGGGAATGTGGAAAGAGAGAGATGCTCAGCCATCCCAGCAGAAATGCTGGAACTTTGACACCTTTAGATGATTCTAACCCACTCACCACCTGACTGCAGTTGCATGAAAGAGCCATGAGAAACCACCCAACTGAACCCAGCTGGTACTATATTTGTACAGAGACAGATAACTAAAACAGTCACTCGTTTAGAAATAAATATTGCTATTAACCATAGCAATGACTAGGAAAGTGTTGGCAGTTAAAATGTCAGCTATGCTGGTTTGAATGAATTGTTATTCATTTGCATTAATCTAAACTTTTATATAAAAATGAGTACTATTTAGAGCTTTAAGAAGTTAGAAATTTTACCAAGAAATCTTTTCATTATCAATATGCTGAATAAATGTTTCCAGACACAACAATATCACTGGAATTCTGAGTCATGGTTCAGCTCATCTTCTAAGATTTAAGACCTATCGTGAGCTATATTTTGCTTGTAGTGTTGTCCAAAGAAGTGGTTGGGGTCTAGTGGAGACAATAACATTCCCAAAATATGCCATTTGTTCCCCAAATTGCTCTTTCTCTCTGCTGTCAGATGGCACCTTATGACAAATTTTGGTCAATTAAATGTTAGTAGAAATGACTTGTCACTTTTGTTCTTAGGCAATAGAAGGCACATGTGTGATTTTTCAGTCGTTGTTGTCTGACATGGGGATAGAAGAAGTCATGTGTTTCAGATGGTACAATTATAAGGTGGTAAAAATATTGTGATTTCTATTTAAACAGGGCTTCAAGACAAAATTTCTGATTCTTTCTCCAATTAGATTTTATTCTTAAGTCTCTCAATATAGAAATTTTGGCAACAGCACTGTTTATTTACTAGAATAATTTGAGAACACTTGACACTCAAAATTATTCTCAAATCAAGTTGTTTTCCTTTTCTTAAAGTAATTTTAAAGCAAGCTGTTAATAAGATAATTGATTACAGTATTTAAAATATTTATTCAATGTAACATCAATGAAATCATGTAAGTTATTATTTTTACTTTTCAAAATGACTAATTTCCTAAATATATATGAAGTAGAGGGAATAGTGAATGTATTCTACGTACCCATCTACACTGCTGTAATAGGTATCAACATTTTTCACATGGAAGTGTTAACTATAAAAATTTTTACTCTGTTTTGATCATCCTTTCAAAGGTAAGATAATAACTACATTTCCCCCCTTCATCCACTTCCAAAACTAGATCTGAATTTTCCATGAACATACGTCTCTTGTGGACATGATGGTGTCAGCCATATTTCTCCCTTTGCTCTGTAGAAGTAACTTCATAATATTTTGTTAGAGAAGTTATTATAGGGTCATCCTGGGTGTGAATGTTGGTGGAAATGTAAATTGGTGCATCCTTCATGGGTGGAAGACAGTATGGAGTATCCTAAAAAATATTAAATTAGAGCTATGATGTAATTCTATTTCTGGGTATTTATCTAAAGGAAAGAAAATCATTCTTTTGAAAAGACATCTGCACCCCCAGGTCTACCGCAACATAGCCAAGACAAGGAAATAACCTGTGTCCATGATAGATGAATGAATACAGGAAGTGTCACATACACAAACCCATAAACACAATGGGATAGTATATTATATTACTTAGCTGTGGAAGGACCTTGAGGGCATTATTAACATCATGGACCATTTCCTTAAAGTAATCTCAAGATTCTTTCAATGCTAAAATGAAAATTCCTAGTGAATACTGTCAGGAAAACCTGGGAGAAATATAGAGGGGGAGGAGGATAAAACAATTTAAATGGTGCCAGTGATTCCACGTGAGTTCTTTTACTAGCACAAATATCTCAGTTACCTTAAGACCCTATGTAGTGACTTTTGCTGTCCTGTGTGTGACTTTACTGTGCAAAGTCATGCAGTTTCTGTGTGACCTGCTCATAAATGTAAACCAACTATCCCTGGGTGCCAAGAGCAGCAGACATCTTGTCCACCTTTGGAGGAAAAGTAGTGTTGAACATAATGAGAAATATTTATTGATATGCTATGTGATACTTTCCTAAGGGATTTCCAAATGTAGTTTTAATGGCATTCAGTTTTGTTTTATGTTGTGTCTGTGGAACTTAACTTCTTTTAAGACAGATCTGCATTCATTTCAATATATCTGTATTTATCAAGTCAAGAGAACCTTCTTAGGCTAAAACCCCTTAAAGTTCTTTGAAGATAGCTACTGGGGAAATAAAGAAGTCACTGATGGAGTTTTGTTATCTTAGCTGCTAAATATTCAACTACTTTGTAAAAGAGTAAGCTCAGCTTTTCTTCTTGATTCATTGGTGTTAAAGTGGGTTGTTGGTAAAATTATTAAGATCCATCATTAAAATCAACATAAAGAACAATGCTTGGAAATAGTGAGGCTCGTGTACCTTTCCTATACTATTTTCATTTTATAACAAATGGAGATTCTAAAGCATCTGTAGTGCTATTATGGGAGCATTTGTGGGTATTAGAGGCCACTTAATATTAAAAAAAAATTATGAACAAAAGTTCTGCTGTGGAAAGAACTCATGAGTTCACTTTATTTATATGATGTTGACACCTTGATGTTAACCAGGATGTACTCTTACTCCAGAGTGTGGTGACTTCTTAACTCCTAGCTCTGGGAAGCTGATTACCTCGTGATGAGCATACTCCTTGAGGTGATTTTTGTGCTTTGTCTGAGGGGAACGCTCAGTGGAACAAATGGAGAGACATCTTGATGTTTTTCTGGACTGTGGAAAATGGAGTAAGTCAGGTCAATCAGGGTTCTTACTTCACTTTGAATCTACTCATTAGTAAAAATGACCATTAGCAAATTAGGTGTGAACGCTAAGGCACGGGATGCTGCAGTCTCCCTTCTAATGTCAGACAAGGGCAAAGCTATAACATAAAGACATTTGTTTTGGCATTTGTTCTTATCAATTTGTGGTTCAGTGAAGACAGACTCGATATCTTTCTTCTCAGGTTGCTGCCTGAAGTAGCCATTGTGGCTTCATTGGCTTTGCTGTGGTGCTGCAGTCAGTCTCTCTCCTGTGTCATTGTCTCCTCACAGTGGAACTTGATCACACAATTTAACTTTCTTAGGACCACAGAATGTCCAAGCTTGCGTTTCTTTGGAACTTATGAAACAAGGCATAGAATTGGCCTCAAAATTATATTAGTCTAAAAAGGCTTTAGTTTCACTAACATAGTTTGAGATGATAAAGATATGTCTGGTTATATCTTTTGTTAAGATGTGTGCACATGCGTGTGTGTATAGGTGTGTGTCTGTGTATACACCAAACTCTTTCATACTGAGGGAAGAAAAGAAAATGAGAGAGATGGGCTTATTATTTTGAATGGGAGAAGTTGAAAATTCCTGACACAATGATGAGTAAGGACTTGGACTCCAGAAACATTCAACGCTAGATTCCTATCCAAACTAAGTCACTAGCTTAATCTTGGAGAGGTGACCAAGCTTTCAATTATTGTCTTCTTTTATTTCCTTTTTTTAAAGATTATTTATGCATACAAGCTGGGGTGTAGGCCAGAGGAGTGGGGTCGTGAGAGGATTTACCGGAGACAGACTAGGGAGCAGAACAGGCAGATCAACTGAAATACATTGCTGGGGGGGGG